>APFE030759687.1:17893-67647 GCA_000404065.3 Pinus taeda | reverse complement strand
TAGTGGGGAGCCCCTTACCCACATCTGGGAGTGGAAGAGACGGTCCTCCTCCTCTGGATCTTCGGGTTCATTTTTCTGGATCTTAGCAGTAGCAACAGTGGCGTTGGGATCCGCATCAATGATCTGCTTCCCTTTGTCATTCCCCTTGTCGGGTTCTGACTCAGAGTCGGAACCTGCATCTGATTCTGAAACCTTTAGCTCAGCCACCAGTGACTGCTTCACCCGACACTCACTTGTGTTGTGAGTGGAGCTCTTATGGAACTCACACCATTTTCCCGTGTCTTTTTTCGGCTTTGTGGCACTGTTCTTTGCTTGTAGCTTTGGCGGGTTGTCTTGGGCTGCTCCACCTTGGCTTTGTCCTTTGTTCTGTGGTTTCGGGGCACCTTTCCCTTGCTTTGGATTCGCAGATCCAAAGTCTCGCTTCTTTTGTTTAAACTTATGCTCGATCTTGACGGCATATCGGTATGCTATGCCGAGAGAGGAGATGTTCAGGAATTCCATTTCTTCCTGGATGTACTTGTGTAGGCAGCCACGGTATTTGAGTATCAAATGCTGCTCTGAATCCTTGATACCCAACTTCGTACGAAGGGTATGGAAAAGATTGGTGAACTCCGGCACATCTTGATCCCTTCCCTGCCGCAGCGTGGTCCACTTTATGTATTCATCCTCATAGCTTCCAACAGGGTAGTATTGCTCCTTAATGGCATCTCGGAATGAATTCCAGGTGGGTGCGGCTGAAAATAGCGAGTCTGTAGTTTCATCCTTCTGCTCGCAGTAGGTTTCCCACGAGTCCTTAACGTGGGGGGCCGCTTTGAGAAGAGCGAAAACAATCTTTTCTCGACTTGAAAATTCATGAACAGAAAAATATCCTTCTACTAGATTTAACCATTTATCTACGGCATCTGCGTCTATCTGACCCTCAAATATGGGGATTTCAAAATTAACTTGTACCTTAAAGGGTGTGGCATTTCCAGAGTAGCTGTTGGAAGCTGATGCGTCACTTATGGGTAGCCGGTGAAGGATCTGCGCAAAGTTATCCATCATCGCGTTCCTCTGCCGCTCGAGTGCTTCTTCGAGCAAGATTTTGATAGGATCTCCTGCCCCCTCGTCTTTCTTCTCATCCGCCATGGGAGGTCGTCGAGATTTGCGAGGCTGGTCTTGCAAGGTTCGACCAGTTCAAGCCCTAACTCCCTATATCCTGACCTCGTTGGGGACATGCAAAGAAAAACAGAGAAAAAGCAGACCGCTCTGATACCACTGATCTGGATTTAAACAGGAATGCAACAAATTACAGAGATAACCATATACACAAATATGCAACAGAAATAATACTTCATTTCATTAATGGAAGATACTAAAATATGCTTACAATCAGAAATGGAAATAAACTAGCTAGGGCGATGGTAGTTTATCTCTGAGAAGAGATGTGCTGGCTACATGCCTCTGAACTGTGTTACAATGAGGCTCGAAGGCCTATTTATTGTTTGAGACAATGAAAAACCCTTCACATTCCAAAACCTAACCCTAGGAGATGAAACGCCAAACTGTTGGCCCCGTTTGGGGGTAAGTTGGTACATCAACTTCCCGGGGTCGTAACTTTAGCATATGATCTCCGTTTGACGCATACAATAGCTCATTAGAATGATCTATTCGAGCACTATCATTGTTGAAACAGGCAACACTGGTCCATTTTCCATGGACCCATGTTGCCCCTGGATTCCCCAAAAAACGTCGTTTAGGGCCTCAAAACGGCTCCGAAAGTTCAGGACCCGAAAAACTGCTAAAAATAGTAAGTTGTGCTACAATTAAGGAAACTGAAAATGCTGAGAAAGACAATGGTGGGGGTCCAAGTGGACTTGGCAGGTGGCCACCAATATCCACCTGGATCAACTCCAACTGTCAATACAAGGCCCAAAATCATTGTTTCTTCAATAAGTGATGGAAAACATATCATCACTACAACACATGATTTAAAAAAATAAGGCCAAGACACCATGGTTGCTTCAACAAGTGATGAAAACACATCATCACTTTCCCAGTTTAAAATGCAACAGAAAATAATTCGAAGACAATCTACCACACCTAGAAAAACCATATCTCTCTTATCAAAGTGAATGGGTCACCTCCTTATGGCACTTTCGTTGATCGAACAATTGTTTCACATGGTTCATGCATGGGTGCTTTGTCCTTGCGACACTACTCTAGATGGAGCCTCCAACATGTGGCTCTCTGATGACCACCTCTGTCGCAATGAATACAATAATCATTCTTCCTCCAGATCTATTTTACCTTCTTGTTTGCTTGTTGTTGAGAGGGTCTTTCACACCTCACCTTTTTATGTGATGCTTTTCTTTTCCAACACTCAGCAAACATATGGTTATGCAATCCACAAAAACTGCAAGTTCTTTTATGCCATTATTTTTGTTCATTATTAACAATATGGTTGTAATCAAAATGAACATTACAATACCGAGACTGGTTATACCTTTCTTGTTAGCCTCTGGTGTGATCATAGGAACAAGAGATTTCCTCAACTCTTTCTTTATAATGCATACTCCCATAGGTTTATGGTGATGTATTCCCCTCATCCTCTTTCCTCGACTATTTCAAAGATGTCACAGAAGCTTCTAACATCTTTGAGCATTGTACTTCAGTGCACCTCAACCTTGTGAATCGACGTCTTTGCTCAACCCCCAATGGCTAAGTTGTGCCTTGGATTTTAACTTGAAGTCCTTCTTCTTCCTTGTACCTCATCCTGGTAAGGAGTCTCATGTTTTTCCCTTTAATTGGTATCTCCACATTTCCAACAAAAAAGTATCCTATGTGAAGATGAAATTGAAGAGAAATCAACATATTTTACCTCCACTATCGAGTTGGAAAGCACTGATGAGGGCTTCTCATCGTCTGTTGTTGGTAGTTTGCTAGTTGTTTTGATGCATTCCTAAACTTCCATCTAGACATACCCAAGTCCTGTATGTTGGGGTAATTCCACTACCTTAATGTGATTTATGATTCCCTACCAATTATTATCGAGTCCTTTCCCCTCACACCCCATTCTCTTTAACAATTCGGAGCTGATTCTTGTGGTATGTTCTTCAAAAGAAACGAAATCATTATCAAGAAAAGTACACGGAGTTAAAGTAATACTCTTTCCCTCACGGGGGTTACGATGTAGATTTTCCAAAGCTTCATCCTTAGCTTGTAGCTAGTGTAGCAGCCTCTGTTTCTCCTCTTCCTCTTCCTGTAGAAGTCTCCTTAATCTAGTTAGATCTACTTTAAGTCTCTAGCTGTTGTGCTTCAACTCTTCTAGGGTTGTCCCTATGGCTTGCAAATGGTGCAAGAATAAATGCTTCCCCTCTTTCTCTTCTCATAGTAGCCTTCTTAATTCAACAATTTCTTCTTGAATCATCTAGTTAATCTTGTCATTCGAGGAAGGTGATGAATAAAATGCATAAGCACCTGAAGCTGTGGATGACGCGTCGCTATCCGATCTCTCTATCCCCTCCTCTCTTCAGTTATCCTACACTTAATACATGATGTCTACCATTTTAGACACGCTGGAAGGTCTCATGCATTTCTTTATCACTCTCCATGGTTGCACACTTTGTCATTCATGCTCACTATTCTTAACATCCACAGTACCACTTCTCTTCCCAACGAGCTTCAAAATCCACCATATCTCCTCTTCCTGTTGCACGTCCTTTGAGGCTTATATCTAGTTAGCATACTCATGCAATTCGCATCGACTAAGCCCTACCCTAAAACCATTTGATCCAAGATTTTTTTGCTTATAGATGCGTCAAAATTACATGAAACAAAGCACTTAAAAACCATGGAACATAATCATATAAAATGAAGATATACAAGACATAATAACACATGATATCAAGACACAGAGATTTGATTACAGAGTTCATCCAATTTGTACTACATCTCCGAGGCCCGCTCAATAGTGGGGAAGCCTTCATTTATTAAATGACATGGAAAGAGAGAAATACAAGCATATTTTTAAATAAACATCCTTGTACCTCCATTCCGGAAGATAGCTAGCAAATGGAGATCCCATCTCTAGAAATAGATAGTACCATTTCCAAAAATAGTACAAAAATGCCTATCCAAACTCCAAATTTGGATAATTGGGCCTTTTGCAACTTCTCGGAAGCTCCCTACTACTCAAGGTGAGGTCTCAGCCTGCTATTAGGGTCAGGGTCTTCTGTGTGCAATAGATTCTAAGTTATTTCGGTAATCCTCTCTACCCTTTCTCGACACAAATAGTCATATATATAGCATGGCAGAAATCCCTCAAAACCATGGTAGTTTTAACATAAGAAACCAAGTTAAGCAGGTGGGATCGAGTTAGAATGATACACGACAACAACCTTACGATAATGGTGAAACCCCATTCAATCATGGAAAACCCATTCAACTACACATAAGGCTCAATGATATTAATAAAAGCATTTCCAACTATCGGCAGATACTCCAAAGCCAAAACAACATGCGCTTTGCAATACAAAGACCCGCCAGACTTATAGAACACAACATCTAACATATCTCATCTGGGGTACCCCATAGTAATCACAATCAATGGAAGCCCCATGCTCTTTGATGATCGCAGAACCACCAGGCTAATAGAATCTAGGCTACCCGATGGAGATATAAAATGGAGCATATAAAAATATTACGTACGATAGTCCTATAGAAAATTGCAATCGGCGATTATTGTGAGACTTCTTCACAAACACCAACCATTTTCTATGATGGCAATATAGGATAAATCACATTAGAATTTTGCTTCATTGGGGTTGATTCTTTAATACTTATCCACTTTCAATATGCAATATGTAATATGCGATATCACAAATCACAAATTGACACTGCTAGGGGCCGATTCTTAACACACGACCTCTGTTTTTCCTTGATATGTGATATGTGGGACGCAATGGCAACATGTCACATGGCACTTCCTCATTTGCTGGGACCTTTGCCATGTCATCTCCTCTTGCAAATTGGACAAGTCAATCCTGAACTTTGACTTGTTCTAACTTCTTCATGTGAACTCATATTTGAGTTCCATTCACATTGTTGGAATGAGGGTGATGAGCAGTTCAATATGATGCTAAGTTTATCTAGATTCTACCACTTTGAGATTTTAGCCTTCTACCATGCCACTGGTACTTTTCTGAAGATCCACCTGAATCACTTGTCCACCAAGGAGTTGAGAGATTTTTGCATGATTTCCATGTCAAAACGTGTTGCAGTCATCTCTCTAGGATTGTCACTACAAGGAAAACATCATGCCATAGATACTTTTGACCATCTATCTTTAAATATTGTGTGAATTTAGTCTAGACATGCCATCATTATAAAATCTTGGCTTCAAGTATGCATTCCCATCCCACCTCTCTTCATCCCTATGTGGTATTTTTTGGCCTATTTTCTAATGATATGTAGGCCTTCCTTAACTAATAGCCATAACTACATCATTGTGGTTGTTAAATACTTCACTAAGTGGGTTGATTTTAAGACTTCCTTTTCTAATGATGGAACCACTTTTTCCTTTCTTGTATTCAACCACATCATTTATACTTCAATGCACCTCCCACTATTGTGATATACCATGTGTCTCACTTTTGTGACAGAATGATGAACGGATTGGATTCCAAGTTGGGCTTTTGTCATGAGAAATTAACACCTTATTACCCAAATCCAATGGATAAGACAAGATCACTAATCGTGTGTTTAGAACTATGCTAAAAGAATGATCGGGAATCCTAAGATCAATTCACACCTTCTGTTCTTTTCATCATTATGAACTTACTAGACATTAACTAATAGTACCACTAGTTTCACACCTTTTGAACCTATTTTTGGTGTCAAACTATTTTTACCCACTGATTATGAAAATTCATTATTGAAGTTAGCGATGAAATGTTTTCCTCGTGATAATTATGTCCAAAATGAAAGTCTTATATATTTTATCTCAACTCGATGAACAACATCGTGATACTGTTCTTGCTAAATAAACTCATAATAAATGTTTCAAAACCCATTACGATAAGTTGGTTCAACCTCAAGAATTTGTAGATGTGATCTTGGTTTAGGATCAACATCATGATAAACTAGGAATTTTATATTTAGAACCTATTTAGCATTATCCTTACATTGTTAAATTTTCACTTAAAAAGGGTATCTAATTGACTATGATGGAAACTCTCTCTTTCTCTTGAATCCTAGAAACAAAGATTTAACTTAAACACTACTATTCTTAGTGTTGTGGTTCCTAGGGAGATCCTCTAGGTTGAAAAAGAGATCAGTGCCTAGGACATCTTAAAGTGTCTTAATGATATATCTTTGATATTCAATATTTAAAAATAAGATGATTTAAATCGGTTTAGATATCCTATCCAAAGGAATATTTAATTAACACACACAGTGGACATTCTTTTTAAAATAATTAACACTCATGTCTAGTGGCACTATAAGAAAAATGACAATGGTGAGGGTCGAAAAATGTCACCATAAACTCATTGGTGATAATCAAAAGATCCTTCATCACCAAAAATTGAATGTTGCCAAAGGAATAATTGCCAAATGTATAGGTGTTGTGGTGACATTCAAGATCCGTTACCAGTAATTATTTATAATGCTGAATAGTTACTATCAACATTTCATATGAGAAATGGTGATGGACCTTAGCCTCCACCAAAAAACTAAATCTCACCAAAGGTGGAATCTCCAAAAGTATAGGTGTTGTGGTGACATTCAAGGTTCATCACCTATAATGATTATAATGACATATAGTGACTATCACCATTTCATATGAACAATAATTATTTATTATGATGGACCTTTCATAGTCATCACTATTGATGAATATATATTGTGACATTCATTGACCATCACAATTTCATATTTTGGTGAGGGTTGAAAAATGCCACCATAAACTCATTGGTGATAGTTAAAAGAGCCTCTATAAAAGAAAAATGAACATCGCAAAAGGCCACATAACCAAAAGTATAGGTGTTCTGATGAAATTCAAGGTATGTCATGAATAATGATTATAATGACAAATATTGATCATCACCATTTCATATGAACTATAGTGATTTATGGTGATGGGATTTTCATGGATGTCCCTATTGATGCATATATATATGGTGGCGTTCGAAAGTAACCATTTCATATTTTTTGAGGATATAAACATGTCACTATAAGCTCATTGGGGATGGTCAAAAGGGACTCCATCTCCATAAATTGATCCTCACCATTCCATATCTATAACATGGCATGATGGAATTGAACCACCAATCTCCTTTTGGTGAATCAGGTGCTCTTCCATTGAGCTAGCACCATTTAAAGAATTAGACTTAAAAAAATTAAACCATCAATCTTTATAAACTATAAATTATACAACTTTCATTAAAATATAAAAATTCGTTACGTCTTGGAAAATATTTTACTAAACAAGAAAAATACATCGAAGTTGTAGGTCCCTACCTAATGGTTATGGAAGTTATAAAATGTGGGTGGAGGAGAAAATAGTTACATATATGATATTGAATATGTTTAGTTGAAGACTCAATTATAATTGAAACTTTGAAGACATTTGTAGCTTATAAATTACCTACAATTATCAAACTTAAAATCTCCAATTACACCCAAGATTGATTTCTTACCTTGTAAATCATGCAAAACTATTGTGAAAACATAAAAAATTTCCTCTAAAAGACTTATTCACATGCCAAAAAGTAAACTACAATGAGTATATATGATGCAATTATGACTAATTAGCTACATGCTTGAATCCTACTGGCTATCGGGTCTAAAAAACTAATTGGGAGTTATTCTAGTTATTAATTACTTCAAAATGTCAAAATACAACTATGAATAACAATGATCCTAAAATACAACCAGTAAACATATGTTAAAATTGTAAGTACAAAGTTTTTCTAATATCCCTTACACCAAAAAAATATCTAAGGGACATTCAAACACTTCTAAATACACACCAAGCATTAGTATATAAATATGCAATTACATGGATGCAAGAAAATCACTCTCTACCTCACAATGATAGCTACCAATTGCACTGAGGTGCAATGGAATGCTGATAGGAGGACTGGGGGGAATGTGGAAGGCAATAGTTTGTACATTTTTTTGTACAATATTTAGGGATTGTAGGAAGACCTATAGGTTGAATTATCATGATTAGCACATCATAGGATTAATATTTAGCTGCTAGACTGCAAAAAAGAGGGAAGAAATGTTTTTGCAGATAATATTCAGAGAACATAAACCTATCAACTAAATGCATCAAATAAATATGATGTCATTCTAGTTAAAATATGCATCTTTGTCATATTGACTAGAGTGTTGTATAAGAAAAAAAACAAAATCACATCAAAAATTTTGCATGGTTGACCTATAAAGCTCATACAAATCACAAATAATTGAATATGTGTCTAATGATGGGTAAAGTTAGATAACACCTGAATATATTGTTAACGTGAGTCTAACTACTAATCATCCAAGAAAAGTTCAAAGAAAAAAAATGTACAAAAGCATAACATTTGAGCATAATATCAACGTATAATATGAACTTCTGTCCACAGCATAACTAAGCACTAGAAAGCTTGCATTATTTACCAAAATAACTATATCATTTACATACAAAATTTCCATTAATTTCAAGGTTACTAGAGAAACAATTATTTCAAAACACAAATTGGAAAGACAAATTTGTCATTTACCATTTATAATTATGTGGAAGCCAACATATGTTTCCCATTCCATTGAGATCTAGCTTGGGTGGCTAAAATGTTTTTATCCTCCCTATATATATTCAAATCACACTCATCACATGCTTTCCCCTTGTAGGATGATCTCCTCCGAAAGGAGTTATTTCAGGTGGATGGGACAGGTGTTATCATTGAATGACTTTTAATGGATTAGATTGCCCAGTCATAGCAGCTTAGCTAAGAATGGATTCCATAAGTCCACAAGTGAAATTCTTGTCATTGATGGGATGCATTCAAACAAACAAAAAACCATGTTCTCCATCCTTCACTTTGCAATAGTCTAATCTCATGTCAATACATGAGGGGAATTATGATCAACTAACTTGGGAAAGGAAAAAAGCAGTGAGAGCTCTATTATCAAAACCATTAATGCAACAAAAATTTTGTGCATGTCATATATAAAAAAAGAATATTGAGGGAAATCATAGTTCAATATAAAGGCTTTGAATTATTTCTATTGTCATCCGAGAATGCCATCCATCAAGAAGTTTTCCTGTATAGTCAAATTTTCAATGCTTTTGTTTGTGAGAAACTTATTTATGGATACTAAATATGATCAAGCAAGTCACAGATTGGCATTGCATATCCTTCAATATTGAATCATAGAGCTTATGATTTACACACATTAACCAAAAAAGACAAAATAAAAAGGAATAACACCAAACTTATCATACAACAAAAAGGAAAACAAAAAGAGCATTAATAGATGCAACTGCTAAATTTATAATCATTGAAGGAGACAAAAAAGGTACATAGTATGTCTCAATAACACATTTTTTACTTTGGAGTATGTATAATGTTTCAATGGGTACCAATGATGGTTAATCCAAGAAAAGTAATCATGTAGCATTTTGCAAAATAAAAATACATCAGTTCTCTTAGATAGTGGGCACTTGGAACCCACTCTCATACATAAAACCTATCATACAAAAAAATTATAAACATTTCGTACAACAAAAAGGAAAAAAGAGGAGAATTAATAGATCCAGCTACTAAATTTCTAATCATTTAAGGAGACAGGATAGATAGATAGGATGTATGAAAAACACATTTTTTGACATTGGAATATGTAAAATGTTTCAATGCATACCAGTGATGGTCAACACAACAAAAATAATCATGTGGCATGTTGCAAAACAAAATACATTGGTGTAGGGTCTTCGTTTTGTCTAATTTTTATTTATTTCTCTCATGTTGTCGATTGACTAAATGATTATTTTCGAAGAGTATTTGTTACTTCTTTGTTTTAATAGGATTAAAATAGAATTAATGAGAGTTTAATTAAGGTTTGTATGTTGTAAGATTACAACTAGTTTGATTATGCTTTGGGACATGCCTTCACCATTGCATTTACGTGCCTACACCATTTTATGGCTTCTTGCACTATGTTGAACTCAAAGTTGGTCTTATGGTTTGTTCATGAAGGTAGTGGTATTTTGTTAGAAGCATGCAAACTCTTGCACTAATATCATTGTGGTTGAAGTTGTGCCTATACTCAAACCCTCCAGTTCATGGGGCTCGAATTGTGGCCAATATTGTAGGGAAAGATATATGGACTGTGCACTTTGGAAAGCCCTCAACACATGAAAGAGCATGTTGTAGATGGCACAATGAAACATGCCCTTTACATACTTTTCATAGTGGAGAGATGGCCTTGATTATCGCCATGAGAGTGATCTTACCTTAATGTCTATAAAGGTCCTCGCTCAATCAACATTAGGCCTCAAGTTCGTAGTAAAGCCAAGTGTTAGTTCCGAAGCTACGATGTAGTATCTTGTTAGTTTCATTTATATTGATTGTTCTTTCACCCCTTGTAACTGGAACTTATGCTCAAACATGCCTTCCACTTATCGTAGTAGCAACTGTGTTACGATTCATAAGAGATGAGCCAGACTATTATGAATATTGTAATTCTAACATAATATGCTAATAATGAAGGAAGCTGATACATAATTTAAATTTGGTGGAAAGGGACATTTGGCATTTGAGCACATAACTTGGGCCCCATATCAACATAAATTAATTGACATTTCCTTGCTATCTCTGTGCATCATATTGATTGATTAGAAAGTCAAGTTTCAAGCAGTTCAATTCATAACTGGAGGTGCATGACTATAGGAAGAGTTCGTATTGTTACTTAATGCCCATGTTGCAAGCGTGCCTCCATCTCAATGTACAATGGCATCTGGAAAATCTAAACCTTTTGGTGCCACTGTTGGATCGTTTACTAGAGGTGCGATGTAGGAGGAGATCATTTCAATTCAATGCGATATCAGTGCTTTTCTGAGTGCCACAACATGTTGGTTGCTTGCTGATATCAATATTGGCATCTCTTCTATGTTGGTGCCACTTTATATTCTAGAGATATCGCCCACTAAGTTTGTGAATCCATTTCTCATTTGTGTTGAATATTGCTTGGTGGCAAGATTACCCTTGGCTAGGAATCCATTATGACTGAATATTCCAACACTGCATCTGAAGGCCATCAGGAATGTAGTAGTGACTGGGAAAGTCATTACGTGGAATTGAAGCAAAGTTGAATCACACCTTCAAATAGGAACGATTCACTAGAACCTTTCCCTCTTTGGATGCTCAGTTTTAGACTAATTCTTATTTCAAAAAATTGTTAAAACTAATAATCTTCTATATTTTAATTGGTTGAATTAAAGGGCCCAATATGTAATTCAATGTCTATATAATAAATCGATTGGAGAACACATAAATTAGTCAATTAATTAGACAACTAGATAGTAAGGAATGAAATCGATCGAGCCAGGGACAATGCGCACAAGAGGAAGGTGCAGAAGGGAAGAGGAGTTGTCCCAATGTAGCCTCGCATAGTTAATAACTGGTGGATCGCTCCTATTGTCTTGCTGGAGCTCAGCATTGTCTTCTTGATGTAAAGATTGTTTTTCAGGAATTAATTGAAGCATTTTTCACCTATGTTCTATTTACTTATTTATTGTATCTAATGATTTTGACTGTTGTGTGAACCAGGTTAATCGAGGGTGTGAGATGGCTAGGTTGGTCGCCTGACCAACTCGAAACCATTCTTCATTTTTAAATTAATTAGCATTTAAAATTTCATTTAGTGTGTGAATTTTATCTAATAATTTATAGTCTCTTTCCTTCTCTAGATTAATTTTATTTAATTTGCTGCAACGTTTTCCTTTCAACTCTAAACTTCATTGATTTTCTGCATTAAGAAATTGTTCCTGTACTTGAGATTTGTTCTTACACTTGGGATATTTCTTCATATCAAATTATGTCTCTCCAGTTGTTCTTATTTACAAGAACGGCTTATGCGTTGATGAGATGTAATTGATTCATATTCTAGAACATGAAAACAATGTGATTATGGTTTTGAGGTACTCACATATTCATTCAATATATGCTTACAAAAACCATATATTACTTGTATGTCACAGAGCCAATATTAATGAAAGAAAGTGTCATGTTGAAAACAATAATATTTACTTTCCATTAAACTTCTGTATGGTTCTCCATGATTTATTTCGAGGGACAAGGAAGGCGAGATTCATAGTAATTTAATTTCTTTCATAAGTTATTTACTCAATAGATTTACTTGCTGATGCTTACAAGTTAATTTCACACAGAATTAGTACAAGGAGAATTAGTATTGGCATAATGATTTTGAATTTCTTTTGAATTCCTTGTAGCATTTACAGTCTCTCGATATTTTGCCGATACTATTTGGTTTCTAGTTATGATTCCCTTACTATTTTCTCGTACTTAGAATTTCCTTTTCTATTGGTTTGACTTTTATTTACCGCATGATTTAATTGTTTGGATTAGTGTTTCTCGAATTCTCTTTTAATGCAAGATTTCATTTATTGATGAGATTAATACGCAGGATAGACTAGAATTTGTTTTACAAGTTGCCAGGGGCTTTCTCTGGCATTTCCAGTGCTATGTCTCAAAGTTCACAAACTATCCAAATTGACAAATTAAATGTTAGTACATTTATAGACCCTATACAACACCCAACAATTAGTTACCTTAGAAAGTGGGTGCTTGGAACCCATGTATGTCAACATGAGATTTAAATAGAGGAATGAAAATTATTCTATTAAACTCATGATCATATTTTCATTCTAATATTAACTCTTGCTCTAGAGGCAACCCCAAGAGTCTAAGTTTTCCTCAGAGAAGCTTATCCATAATTTAAAGTATCTACCAAATTCTATGTTTCACTGTAGGTGGCTTGTATAGCTCAGCTTCCTACAAGCCTAATTTCAAGCTTGGATTGTGTCTTGAATCTTATGATCATGTTCATACTAAATATTGATGGAGAAACTAAGGACCAAGAAGGAAGATTTGGGAATGATGGGGTAATAATGAATCAGAAAGATAATATCATTTTTTCTTTTTCCATCGCCATATCAAACAACAGTTGAATTTGAGGCTCCAATCAGGGACTAACTTAAGTACTGAATAAGGAAATGATACGCTCAATATTGAAAGAGACTCTCCCTTCCAGTGATCAGGTTTCAAATAAATGGGGTATCATATATTGGAATATTCGAGATATCTCAAATGAAATTAGGTGTCTTGTTGCAAAGATTCTTGTAACAAGGTTTTCCTATGTAAGATGATAGTTTAATAAGATGAGCAACTAGATAGGTAACTAAGGACATCATTTGGGACTAAAGAAAATCTAACTAAGAATTCAAACCACTCCATGTTGGAAGAAAATTAGAGAATGTGTGACACGTGGATGTATGGGAATATTAGCACCTCTAGTCATATTAAATCAGGGCTGTCTCATTTAAGGTAAGAGGCCTACTTTCCTCCACCATCCATAATGAATTGCGTAGGCAATACAACTATCATAGTTTTGGGTGAAGGAAAAATATTATTGACTACCTCTATTTTCCTAGCCTATTTTGAAAATAACATGAGAAGACATCTAAATTATGTATAGTGTAGTTAGTAGTCTAGTTTGAAACAAAGTGCATAGAGGAGACCACTTTCAGTAGTTTTTGAGACTCTGGCTAGAGATGAAGGGGCTTGTAGTTGCACATTTCCCTCAATGATATCCCAAACAATTAAACAAGATGAAGCTTTGAATATAAATCTTGTCCTAACACATTGGTTAGGGTGATGGTAGATGGAGATAGGGCCATTGCAAGGAATTTTTCCATTTCATCCAAGAGTGCTTGAAGCAAAGGCACCTAATGATTAGATCCTGTCATGGTTGGTAAAGGCTAAAATATTTTTTTTCCATTACCTCCCTTGCCAACAAGCTTGAGCCAACTTATGGAGATGCACCCACCCTACCCCCTTGGTTTTTGACCTTGTTACATCGCACAGGTGTCTAACTAGACTTGTTATAGATCTGACATGAAAGTATAAGACAATAAGAATATACCCAAAAAATAATAAGATAGAAATAGATAGAAATGCTTCTTTATTGATATCAAACCCTTTAGGGAAACACCATACATTCACTCCTTAAAGAAGGAGAACACTCCACAAGCCATATGCCTATTCATACAATATTTCTTTACATCACTCAATGGGGAGTTTTTAGCCTCTATATAGGGCTCATACATACAATACCATGGGTCATTACCATGGTTCCCTCAATAACATCTATCTAATACCATGGGCTTATTACATTATTGCTAACTACTTATGGTCCCTTACATGATATAGGTTAGCCACCTTATTTATTACTATCACCCATCCCATTATTACATTATTCCCTTGGGTACCTCCTTTTGTACCCCATATTATCCCCCCTAGGTATACTACATTCCACCCCCCTTAACATGATTCCTCCCCGAAACATGGGAAGAACACAAATAATAAGATCTACTCAAAAGAATAGTCCATTGGTACCATGCATGTGCATCTAGCCATCCCAGAGAAAGGTGAACCCTTGATCTCACTAGTGCCTTGCTCACTTGAGATGGAAGTTAACTCTGGCAGATCTTCCGTGTTGATGTGCAGTGGGTGGATCGTCACCTCTCGCTATCTATCATGTAGGGGCTATTGTCCTTGTGGCTAATTCATTTCCATCTTGTTAGTTAGTGTCTTGCAAGATGATGTGGGTGGTGATATGTTGAATTCTTAACCAACAATGTCTTTTTCTTTAATTCACCACCTAATGGAGCCTAATTGGTAGCTGGTACATGTTTTGGTGCTTGCTGTTGTTTCTTATCTTCCAATATTATTTCAACAACTGAGTCCTCATCTAATGTATCAGTACCTGCATAATGTTTTCTATTTCAGCCTCTATCAATTCTTCTTGTACCTGGTTTGATGTTTGTGTTTGGTTTTCGACCATCAAGGGCTCATCATCTAATGTGTCAGTCGCTGGAACATCTTCTACTTTAGCCTCCTTGGACTCTACCTATTTATTAATGGAAATATCTTGTAATGTAATTTTCTTCTTTTTATACCAAAGCTTCAGGAATTTCTTATGCACATTAATGTTTATAGTACCCACTGATTCCATCCAAGGTTATCCCAAAACAACATCCTCATTAGCCATATTTGAAGCATAAAAATTAGAATGCAATACATACTTGTCCATAGAAATCTTCAAATATTTATAAACTTGAACATCCTCATTATCAATATGTGTGGTTTGAATGTGTTTTGCTAGAACTTGGAATCTTTTTGCCAAATGAACACATATAATATTTTGCTTGCAATTAGGATTTATAGACACAATGATCTTCTCTTTTTGAATCAATCCATGAACCTGCAATAAGGAGATACTGGCAGAAAATAACCCTTTAGGTTTCTTCGTTTCCTTGTTTCCTATAAAAATAAAATCTTTGCTAGTTTTGTGGTTTTTTGCTCTCTAGTATGTGACCATTCATCCAAAAGTAGTTCTTCTATTACATCAGTGCTACATAATTTTAGAAACTCACTATCAAGTGATTGCCACCACATAGCAGCGAAATTTATCAAATAAGACCCTATTTTGTCCTTCCAACACCTTGGATGGTCCAACTTATGATATGCTATAAAACTTTCAATAGAAGTCCAATCAGATTATCCTTTAAAAAACTAACTGTTATAAGCCATGAAGAGGGTTTGTAAAACAAATCGCTTACTTGGCGAAAATTTGAAATGGCCATAATTCAATCAATATTACTTAAAATCCCTATTATGACCTATTTTTGGAAATGGAACAAACATTTTGCATCTTCCCATGTGGTAGAAATCCTATTCTAGGTCCTAGAATTTCAAATATGTGCTGCAATTGTCCCGCCATCACAAAAATTTTCTAAAAAAAGAGTTGATTTTAAATCAACGATATCTCCCTCATCCAGACTTCGATTCCATTGATTTTTTTTTAACTTGGGTATTTTTTCACAAGCAATCTAGATCTAGAATTATATTCTGTAGATTTTTCAGCAGAATATACATATCTGCTCCGCAAACTCGTCGCTCTGAAAAATGTATGTAACTGAACTAATTTTTAAATCAGCAATATCTTCCTCATTCGAACTCCAATTCTGCCATTTTTTTTTTCAAATTGGGTATTTTTTCACCAAACACTTAGATATACAATTATACATATTTTGCACCAAAATGTACATATCTGATATGCAACTTGCCACCCCAAAAAATTCCTACAAAAATAAAAAATAAAAAAATTCTCCACTTTTCCCAAGAAAGTGCTCTGATACCACTTGTTATAGATCTGATATGAAAATATAAGACAATAAGAATATACCCAAAAAATAATAAGATAGAAATAGATATAAATGCTTCTTTATTGATATCAAACCCTTAAGGTAGGGCAACACCATACATTCACTCCTTAAGGAAGGAGAACACTCCACAAGCCATATGCTTGTTCATACAATATTCCTTGACATCCATCAATGGGGAGTCTCTAACCTTTATATAGGCCTCATACATATAATACCATGGGTCATTACCATGGTTCCCTCAATACCATCTATCTAATACCATGGGCTTATTACATTATTGCTAACTACTTGTGGTCCCTTACATGATATGGTTTAACCACCTTATTTATTACTATGGCCCATCCCATTATTACATTATTCCCTTGGCTACCTCCCTTTGTACCCCATATTATCCCCCCGAAGGTATACTATAGGACATTTTCAATCCATCTACACCCTCAAGGAACTAGTGGTTCATGTTTAAAAGATTAGAATATTTTAGACGATGGTCTTTGATAGGTAAACCAATTATAATACAGAATAAAGGTCTTGGTAGAACCCTCTGCTACGAAGCAATGTAAATATGTGTAATTGTGATACAAATGTTTTGCTTTCCCCCCTAAAATGAACATGGCACAACATGAAATGAGTAGAAAATATAAAGAGGATGTTTTCCCAATGAGAAGATTATGATTTATGGGAGTTAAAATGTTGACGTAATTTATAGCCATGATGAACCCAAGAAAACACATCAAAAACACCTTTGCAATGGGAAAGATTGCAAACTTTAGCATTTTAAATATGGATTATGAGTCATTCCCAATTATTAGACTCATTGCTAGAATAAATCCTTAGAATATAGAAATATAATTGATTGTTTCTAGATGAGGTTTGTTGGTAACTCTTTACCTCATCTTAATCTCCTTCAGTCCAATCCAAACACTCCTCTAATTTCCTCTAAAAAAACATCAATCATGCCAAAATGAAGATAAAATCTATTTTCTCAACAACAAACCAGAGTGGTGTTGGAAATAATACTAAGAGCGGGGGGGGGGAATCATTATTAGCAAATCAGTAACTTTTTCATTTCCATAATCAAATTCATATACACTACTTCAGCTAAGGCAACTCTCGTGTACATGTAACTATGTTTAATGCAGCTAGTGTATATCCAACAAACTTATGATTTATTTAATTCATCATCTGTTGATCTTTAATCAGTGCATCAGTACTTCATTAACCATATAAATAGTAGCCAAGTGTCGTAAAAACAGAACAAATCATCACACATAAGAAACACACATGAACACCAAGATATAAGGTGGAAACCCAATGCGAGATAAAAACCACCTGTTGTTGTCTTCCTTTTAATATAAGAAAAACCTATTTACAATCTTGTACTAGCACAGAATCATACCAATGTGTCGGCGCCCACCTGTAGAAGGCTACAACCATCTCTTGTTCTCCATCTTCTACTATAAGGGAGCTACAATCCCCTCGCTCTTGTATTAGCCAATATATTTACTAATACATAAGTGTCGGCCTACAAAAGGCTAACACCCTCTCTCGCTTTCCAGCTACTATTGGAAGGGAACTCCAACCCCCTAACTCTCGTACTAGCCTATATCTTTACCAATACATAGGTGCTGGACTACCAAAGGCTCCAACCTTCACTCTTCCTCCAGGGACCACGTTTCATAAATTTTTATACTGGATACTCCTGGATCACAACACCATAACATGAAGGCCACATTTCATCCAATTCTCATACCAGACCCATCAACAACATTGAAGCTCAAAATCAATCACCATTGAAATACACCCATTGCATCAACCAATCATTAAAATTTGAATCACCCAAAACTGAATCACTGAAGACCTGTCACCAAAAGATAGAGTAGAACCCAAAACTCTATAACAACCACTAGAACCATCTACACATTCAGATGTCATATTTCATCATGTATATGCTACTTTGATGAGCTGAACCAACATGTATACGTGATTTTACGAAAGCGAACCCGTGTACATATCTGCAAATATTAATTCATAATTTTTTAGCTATTCCAGACATCAACCATACCCAGATCATAACATTTATAGAATAAATATGCATCAGTATTTCAGATCTAGTCTATCAATGATTAAACCACATAATGATAATACATTCCAAGCCTTAAGATATCGATCCATCATTCATCATCATCCACATAGGTGCATCATTGGTTCACATCAAGAAAAGCATCACACACCCATAACCTGGATACTGAATCTCACACTTAATGAGATATTCAATTCTTGCACACTTGGCCTAATGATCTTCTCCTCCTTTTATAGCTTTAGGCCTTTCTCATACCATGGTCCAAAACCACTTAGGACCAATATCTTGGACCAAATACCTGGTGTCAATACCTCGGATGAGATACCTTGGACCAATACCATGGATCAAGACACCATGGACCAAATACCTCGGACCAAAACTTAGTCTTCCAAGATATACGTGCCTTTCCTCCTGTGAAAGTGCGTGTGTACATTATACGCTCCTTTTGGTTTGTTAGCCCATGTGTATATGCCCCTCTGTCAAGGTGAACCTGTGTATACCTCTCTCTGATCATTAAATCTTTGCTATTGACCTGCTGCACTATGATCTATCATTTGGGTGAGTTGCCATCAAGGACAACACATGTATCATAATGCCAACAATATCCCCCTTTGGACTTAATGGCAACAATGACAACAAGTCACTCTCGCCCTTTAACATCAAGGGCAAAGGGCAGACCAAGATATTCTCTCCCTTGATATACATTATGTTCTCCATACTCCCCCTAAGTACATGCTCAAATCTCTGATTGAGCTGCCCCTTTGTGCATGCTAATATGTACCAATCTGTCCATGCTCCCCTTGAGCACATGTAGAGTCTGCAAAAAAATATTTTTCAAAAAAATAACATGACTCTATAACTGAACTATGTGAGTATGACCTTCCAATCACCAATGACTCATACATACTTCAATCTTCCAACCAAGTGGGGATACACCATTTTGACTCATCCACCCAACCAAGTGGGGATATACCACATGTTTATACATGACTAAAAATAGAAATTATTACATAATCCTTCCCATGCAAAGTGGGGTTACAAATTACATCATATGACTCATGGGTCTTTAAAAGATATACATAAAATTTATACCAAAGACCTAAACAAGAGCATGATGGTCATCAGCAACTATCATACACCATATATGTTCTGCACCATAAGCATCTGTCAACAACATCTGTAACTAGTAATACCACTCTCTTGACCAACCAAAAATAAGTAGTAAGATGTATCATTTAGCCACATAAGCATCATCACCAAGGACTTCTAATCATAATGCCAACAATGCATTATTCAAAGCATATGATCCCCCTGAACCTATTCCATTTGTTCACTGTTAGATCTGATCATGCATATATCAGCAAAAAGTATCAAGGCATCATCATCAATCAAATATATATCAAGTTAACTTGTGAGGATCAAAAGCACTTCTAAATAACATCTTATGAGTACCAATATATTTCCACACATCATCAGCTGATTGTAACCACCATCAAACATAGCAGATAATTGATTGAACCACATCAAACCCCTTTTCCTGAGTCTGTCCCACTAATTTTCCTCAAACTAACATATATACGACTGTGCAACTTCGAACTCGAGCATATACGCAACTTGTCTTCATGAAACTTTTGTATGAGATTTAGAACACTGAGGTTTCATACTTTCAGCTCTCCATGAGTCAGTTATATCTATACATTATCCCATGCCACATATTTTTTAGTGTACTTCCTTCTTCTTGCATATCTTCGACTGTGATGATGTTTTCTCGTTTTGGTATGGTGCCTGAAATCTTCTCCTGCATTCCTTTGATATATGTCCAAGCTTGTTACATGCACATCTTACATGTTTCATATTCCTTCGATAGCAGTCAATGGCTTTGTGACCAAACATATTGCAAGAAAAACAATATCCCTTAAAGAACTTGCAACGTGATGTTCTTTCTGTGTGACAGTCTTGAACCATTCTACTTCTGCATCTCGCTGCAACATGTCCAAGATTATGACATACATAACACTCAATATTATTCATCTGAGAAAATAACTCACTATCACTTCCATAGTTTTGGAATAAAAGATTTTCTTTGAGGGATTTCTTTCCTTGGTTGTTGATGGGGTTGACCTTTTATCTCATTGTTGAGCATTTCAGGTTCTACATTAGAGTTCCTTGCCTCACCCTGTGAGCTAGATTCACCTTCAACAGATTCATAAAAACCAATACCAGTTTTGATAGCAGGAAATCTTTGACTACTAAGAATATCATCCAGAATCTTAGTACTGCCTTAAATCATAACAGTTTATCCTTTTCTTCTAATTTACCTTTAAAGATATTTACCTCAATCTGATGTTGTTCTTCCTTTTCGAGATGTTGCTTCTTCAAGATTTCTTTAGCCTTTCTTGCATCTTCCACTTGTTTCCTTAATTTGAGAATCTCATTTTCTTGTTCTTTACCTGCTTGAGGTATTTCTTCATTCTGCTTGTTTTTTAATGATATCACTTCATCGTGCAGCATTTGATGTACTTTAAAGGCACACTCCAGCTAAGCTTTTAATCTGGTAACTTCTTCTTTGAGAGCAAACTCCCTTTTGTTAAATAGATCTTGTTAATCTATGATTTTATCTGATGCTTCTTTTGGTTTTTCATCTTGTGGTGATTTGGAATTTGAGTTCTTGCTTCCATCTAATGGCCAATTGTTTCTCCTTCTATCAATGTTCCTTTGAGTTGTGTTCTTCTTCTGAGGTGCTTTCTTCTTTAGCTTATTTCCCATTATTTCTACAAATCTCCTTTAAGTGATCAAGCTTCTACCAAAGGACTTGCTCTGATACCAATTGTTGGAAATAATACTAAGAGGGGGGTGAATCAGTATTAGAAAATCAATAAATTTTTCATTTACATAATCAGATTCATATATGCTACTTCAGTTAAGGGAACTCACTTGTACACACAGCTGTGTTTAATGCAACCAGCGTATATCTAGCAAACTTATGATTCAGTTAATTCATCATATGTTGATCTTTAATCAGTGCATCAATACTACATTATCCATATAAATAGTAACCAGGTACAGTAAAAACAAAACTGATCATCACACATAAGAAACAAACATGAAAACCAAGATATAAGGTGGAAACCTAATGCCAGACAAAAACCACCTATCGTTGTCTTCCTTTTAATATAAGAAAAATATTTTTACAATCTTATATTGGCGTAGACTCGTACCAGTATGCAGGCACCCACCTGCAGAAGGCTACAACCGTCTCTCATTCTCTAGCTTCTACTCGAAGGGAGCTACAACCCCCTTGCTCTTGTACTAGCTAATATATTTACTAGTATGTAGGTGCTGACCTACAGAAGGCTACTACTCTCTCTCATTTTCTAGTTGCTACTCGAAGGGAGCTCCAACCCTCTAGCTCTTGTACTGGCTGATATGTTTACCAATACATAGGCACCAGCCTAATGAAGGCTCCAACCTTCACTCTTCCTCCAGGGACCACGTTTCATAAATTTTCAGATTGGATACTCTTGGATCACAACACCATAACATGAAGGCCACGTTTCATCCAATTTTCATATTGGACCCATCAACAACATTGAAGCTCAAAATCAATCACCACTGCAATACACCCATTGCATCAACCAATCATTAAATTCTAAATCACCCAACATTGAATCACTAAAGACCTGTCACCAGAACACAGAGCAGAACCCAGAACTCTGCAACAAGCACTAGAACCATCTACACAATCAGATATCATATTTCATAATGTATACGCTACTCTGATGAGCGAAACCACCCTATATATGTGATTTTACCAAAGCGAACCTCCGTATGGATCTGCAAATATTAATTCATAACTTTGTAGCTATTCTAGACATCAATCATACCTAGATCATAACATTTATAGAACAAATTTGCGTCAGTATTTCAGATCTAGTCTATCAATGATCAAACCACATAATGATAATATATTCCAAGACTTAAGAACGTGATCCATCATTTATCATCATCCAAATAGGTGCATCCTTGGTTCAGATCAAGCAGAGCATCACACACCCATAACCTGCATACTGAATCTCACACTTCATTAGGTATTCAATTCTTGCACACTTGGCCTAATGATCTTCTCCTCCTTTTATAGCTTTAGGCCTTTCTTAATACCATGGTCGAAAACCACTTAGGACCAATACCTTGGACCAGATACCTGGTCTTAATACCTCAGACCAAATTGCTTGGACCAATACCATGGATCGAAATACCATGGACCAAATACCTCGAACCAAAACATAATTTCCAAGATATACATGCCTTTCCTTCTATGGAAGTGCGTGTGTACATTATACGCTCCTTTTGGACTGTTAGCTCGCATGTATATGCCCCTTTGTCAAGGTGAACCTGCATATACCTCTCTCTGATCATTAAATATTTGCTATTGACCTGCTGCACTATGATTTGTCATATGAGTGAGTTACCATCAAGGGCAACACCTATATCATAATGCCAACAAGTGCAGCTTGTAATCAGCAAAATTATGGAGGGATGTTCATTTATTGAAGGGGAAAATTAGTAAGAAAAAAGCAGTGTAACTCATTCAGGACAAAATCTAGTCCAAGTTAATATAATTGAACAATTATCAAACTCATGCAACAACTATTCCTTGAAATGAGTGATATAATTACTAGAGATCTCCATATCTCAAAATTCAATGTTTCAATAATCGCAATTTTATTAGTCAATTTGCATGCTAATTGGTGATGCACAAAATTATATCCTAATGAAATTTGTTCCAAAAACCATTCAATGTTTAAAAAATTTACTCTGTTTCAACTACTTGTCGAATCTCTGAAATGAATGAAGAATAGAGAACTCAAATATAAGCACAATTATGAATATTTTATAGATATCTAATATGATATGATATAGACTCTAACCTAGTCTCTAAACAATTTTTATATATTTTGAGAAGATATTGTGAAATAGAGTGATTGGAAAAGTTGGCCAATGACCGAACAATGTCTACTCACAATGCAACTAAGCTACAAAAGAAACATGTGATGCAATGTAGTATTATTTTGCAAATTTTTTCATCGTGGGCTACTCAAGAAGGAAAAATAATGATATTGTTTGTTTGAAGAGAAACCAACTATTTGTAGGTTTTTCATAATACATGGAATTATGAAACAATGATATAAGTAGACACAAAATGGCTAAGATTTTTATGCACTTTCTACACTTTTGATTTTCCTCTTCAAGCACATAGATGATTAATTCAATAATTTTAGAGACTTAGCATATGCAGATCGAAACGTTTCCTATTCAAAGGAACAAGCAAAAAAATATCACCAAACCCTAGAATAAGCATACCAAAAGATAAGTAATAATCCATAGAATGTGAAGAATATTGTCTCACCAATAAATCATCTTTTGTAGTGTCACAGATCTTCCCAATGGTGTCAAAATGATACATGGTAGAAATAAAGTAAAAACAAGGTGCACAAGGAAAAACAATAAGGTTTGTTAACAAAGAAAAGAAAATTCAAAGGAGTCAAAACAAGAGAATGTACATACATACATCCAAAACATAATATAATTTTCCACCAAGCCAAACCCTTTTCCTAGAGATATACCTCCTGAGAGTTGGTTCATACTAAATCTGGATGGGGAAACTAGGGTCTAAGAAAGGAACTCCGGGAATGATGGGTTGATAATGAATCACAAAGATAGTATCATTTTTAATTTCTCCATCGACATGTTAAAAAAGATATCAAGTTGAGGCTCTAATTTAGGGACTAACTTAAGTACTGAGTAAGGTAATGATATGCTAAATAATGAAAGAGACTCTACCCTCTAGTAATAGATATTTAAATAAATGGGGTGTCAAATATTAGAGTATCCAAGATCTCCGAGCACAAATAGGTTTCTTCTTGCAAAGATTCATGTAATAAGGTTTTCCTATGTAACAATATGGTTCAATAAAATGAAGAACGAGATAGGTAACTAAGGAGATCAATTGGGACAAAAGAAAATTTAAGTGAGAATTCAGACCACTCCATGTTGGAAGAAAATTAGAGAACGTGTGACACATGTTGAAGTTTGGGAATACTAACACCTCTAGTCATGTGAAATGTACAACTACTTCAAAATTATTATCTTACCCAGCTATGGTGACATCACTTACATGATACAACTGCTAGGAAGAGACTATATCATGTGAGGTGACCTAAGGTTATAAAAGGTGGGGAAAACAGTTAGAGAATGTAGGGGATTGACAATGAATGGATTTGAACAAAGCAGATTGGCATCATGAAGTTAAGATTTTTAAGAACATTGATTTTAAATGGAAAATTATACTAAAGCTAGTAAAGGATGGATAATGATGCAAAATTCACATATGGAAAAATCACACACTTGAAGGACAAAATAACAGATGACAACATGAATATTAATAATAAATGAAACCATTTCTATCTGGACCAAGGTATTGGCAGTTCAATTATATAAGAGATTCGATGGGATGTAACAAACATTAGGGTGAAACTCTTCAGTGATGATGGATGAGAGAAAAGGTTGTAGGCCATTGTATTCACAACTAAAATATGAAAAGGTTTTATCATTTTTAGATTTTATTATAGGATTATTCTTCTTAGAATTTTGATGGGTTTTTCCACATAGGTTTTAGAAATTATAGTAGAACCTAACTTCATACATGATGTTTTTCTTTTCAAAATGAAATTGGATCCTTATGCTCCTTTTCATTTTTCATTTGGTTATTGGGTGCAATTTGAGGCTATGGTATTTTGGGAATTATTGAGTGGTTACAATTAATTTTTAGGATAATCTATGAGTTTAGACTAATGGACCATGTTTGGCACTGCCGAAACGAATTCCACAAAATTACTATAGACTAGGGGAGTGAAAGGCAAAACTCAACTCTTTGTGTGCCCTGGGCAACCCCAACTTGCACTACTTTTTGTTGTGTCAAAAGCTAAAGGAAATTGTAACACTAGAAGGAAAGTTAAAGTAATCCATACAAATGGATACTCAGAATTATTTCAAATAAAAATTATGGTGAACTCTACTCTATGGGTACATACAGTCTTTCCTATTATTGTTTTCTTTATTGAATTTAGTCTTGCTGGGGGTTGGGACAAGGGTTGTGAGTGTTCTATTTTGGGGATTTTTTGGGTGAAAAACTATTGTACATATATTTTTGTGCAATGGTTTTGGTAGTTGATACTGTTTTCAAATGATAAATTTGATGGTATATGTTCAATTGTGTTGATGAATTGGTAATGTTTGAGGTTCTATTGTATGGGGTTTAATGGACTCTTGTGTGAGATTCAACTTAATTGATGTCATGTGTAAAATGAAAGTTAAATAAACATAATCATCAATATAATATAGAAGCAATCACACACATTAACAACCCCAAGAAATACCCTAGGAAAACCCAAGCTATGGGGAAAAACCAAGCTAATGGAATTAAATGAAACCTTAGCCACATTGGTAAACCCTTGGCCCCTTACAATTGGTGGGGAGCCCAAAGTTTCTTAACCCTTGACCCCTTACAACTCAAGGTTCGGGAACCCACACTTGCTCAATCCTTGACACATTACAATGCAAGTCTATTCATAAGCTTCTTTCCATCCACATATAACTGGAATAATACCATAGGCTGGAAACCACTAAATGTAGAATATTATAACCAAGACAAGCTTAATCCTAACAATTTAATCCCCTTCATTGGATTCATTGTACGCTTGTTTTGGGAAGTTGTTAATTTTATTTTTCCATAAATATATTTTATAAAAAATGTATTTTATCTTCTTTACAGTAGAAGAGAGTCTATATTGTGTTGAGTATATTTATCATTTAACACATGAATCTCCTAGAGAGAATATAATTTTAACAATGGTCATTATTTTCTTTTGACCGGGCTTAAGTATGTGCTTCTCGAGACAATGCTTCCTATGAAAGATTTGTTGAGTTTGGTGATGATGTTGTCATTCTTGCATAAGTTTCAGTTCTTTTCTAGCTTAATATATGGTTTTTCATGAAATATCTTCCAACGCTTTGAATTTTATGTGGCTGATTGAGTTCACATTTGTTAATTCTTGTTGATTAGTTGACCGACACTTGGTTTTTATTTATCCAATTATCTCTTTTACAGAACTTATCATACCCCTATTTTCAAAGCTCAACGTGGAGGAATTATAGATACTCTTGTCGATGAATTGTTTTGTCTTGTTTTGAAGTTCTCGATTACCGGTTACACCGAGAAATTGATTGATGATCTTTTTATGCAGTTTTAAAATTCCCCCTACCCATTATGGTCCATGAACCATGAGTGCACAAATTTTTCTCTGAACATTCTCTAACTTCTTGCAGGCATTGGTTGACACAGTTGAAGTTGGTGATATTGTGGAGGATTATTTGTTTGCACCTAGCTCTCAATGTGCCACTATGTGCAGGATGGTTTCTTTTTATGCTGGATTCGCAGGTGTATATCATACCATTTCATGTGTCAAATGAATCATATTGTTATTGGATGACTGAGTTCTTGTGAGAATTGCATGCTTCTTATCATGTCATCTCTCCAGAAACTGTACCTCTCGGGATTGTCAATTGACGATTCTCTTTAGTCCTACAAGCAGTTGTAGATGTTGTAACTACAATTAAATCAAGGTTTTATAACATTGGTATGTGAATATTTGTTTGCTACCACTGGATTATCATAGCAGTTTTGAATTTAGATATGTTTATTATTTCGATTCGTCTGCTCCAGGCATCAGTACAAGAGTGGAGTCAATGATTGTTAATCCTATAGTGTGGGAAGGTTTTACCAATTCAGGGGCAGGCATCAATAAAAGTTGATGATTTTGTAAACATAAGGGTTTCTATTCAGTAGTTTCAATTTTGTGTTTTTATCCATACTATAATGTCTTTAATAGAGCTTACTATGGCCTTTATATATATATGTGTGTGTGGGGATGCACAAGGATAGGTATTTAAGTACTTCACTAAATATTTGTGTGAAAGGCACTAACGGATTTTTGGGCCCCTTGCAATATGTTGAATTTTTCAGAAAATCACAAGATTGTCTTTTACCCATGTGTATCACCTCAGAAAATGTAGTTGAGCACTATGGAGTTTCACATCAAGACCAGAATCAAGAAACGATATATGCATGTTATCTTAATCTTTTGATTTGAGCGAAGTCAATGTTGGTGCAATTTATATGAATTAATCAGTGAAAGTATGGAATGGGAATTGAATATTAACTATTATAGTTTTTTTTAGGTAGAACCTCATAGGTCTGCTATACCAACAACAACAACTACAAGGAAGTTTAAAGATGAGATTATCCTAGTTGAAACAAACGTACAAAACACCCATGCTCTATAATTTCCGAAATTGGAGTCACTAGAGAGTTGTTGCAATGGTATTTAATGTGTTTCTTGTTTTTGTACTGAAGTTTTTTGATCTTAAAATTGGAGATGAGAAGCTTGTGAAGATATATGTTGACAATGGCATTCATCTTAATGCTTCTTTTTCTAATTTATGGAAACATAATCCTGCATTTAATAAGTGGGGAAGCACCACTACCGGTATAGTGTTTCTTTCCCAACTACATGCTAGGAATATTTTCTATGTTGTTGGTTTTATTAAAAAAGTTACAGGATGCTACATCTTATTCCATTGTAGAGCACTAGATGTTGAGTATTCTATCTGTGTTAGTAATGTCTATGTTATGTTTCAATCTCACAAAGGAAATTCAATCCAAGTGATGAAGTTGGTGTTGTAATGTTGATGAAGAGGGTGGTGGCTATGTAAAAGCGTGCACATAGAGCAATAAAATACAATCTTATCAATGCGTGAAGGTTCATTATAACCGCAAAATTCAGTAAAAATCAACAAACATCGACTACGCAAAAAAAATCAGGATTTCAAGATTTTATCATGATAGAATCGAGATGTTTGCAACACTGTCCAACTCATCACTTTAGGAAAGTCTACAGCGAGTTCCGTGAGTTCATCAAGTTTCAAGAAAGTATTGCTAAGATTCAATACATGTTGAGTTTCACTACCAATACTTGTTTCAGTTCATTTAACAAACTCGTGAGTCTTGGTTGGGCCTCACAATAGTGGATATAACCACATGAAACTACCCCTCGTTTCACGGTTGATTCTAGAGAGAAACGAACATCTTGAATAGGATGTCCTTGTGTAGCTAGAAAGCAACCAAGGAAAAATATGCATGATTTGTATCAAGATAAATCATGCGAAGATATGACAAAGAAAAAATAGTGCACGATTGAGCAAGTCCAAAATGATTTTCTGTATCTCGTAGGTAGGATGTTGAGGACCATCATCCTCAGAGAGGAGAGAGACCTAATCCAATTTGGGGCTAGAGAATAAGACCACCTTAGCAAGTGGCAAGGGGAAAGACAAACCATGCATGAGATCTAGAAGTATCCACTTCACCAATACAACATTAATGGCAAGAGAAGCACAAGGCCAAGCCCTTTGAAAGCTAACATTCCAAACATATAAATTGTACAATGTTACAACTCATATTGAAATATTTATGCAGGATTAAAATTTTAACAAAAAGTATGTCTCCACTTATCTCTTGAATATTTGTAGTGAACGATTCTACTGCAACTCACATGTAAATCAAACTAGGCACTGGTGTGCTAAGAATATACTCCCGAAGGTCCACTAACTACATTAGGTATCATTGACGATCAAAATCACATGTAAACAAGAAGCCTTCATCCTATTCACAAATATTTGTCTAGATTAAGTTTCTTCCATCATTTTTCATATATATCTAATGTCAAACAACTCATTTTTGTTTTGTCTAAAAGAATGATTATGTTTACAATTCATGAACTATGACATGGAAGTGATGAAACCTTTATAAAATTTAAAGTCCACTACTGCATGTTTTAACACTAGTGAGTTCCTTAGCAACAACATAAAGGTCTTTAAATTTTCTTTGTCCCATTTTTGCATATTCCTCTATGTGAAACATACCACTTTATCAGATTGTAATTGCATCACATGCCAATTATAAGGTGAGCCGTTGTAATAAGAGAGAAAGAAATCAGGAGACGTAATATTTCAGCCACTTGGGAAAAAAGGTGTTCGTAGACTTTTAAAAATAATACCATTTGTATTGTAAAAGGTAAGCCACACCTATTTTTGAGATAATGATATGCCTTGGGGCTAGATGGAACTAATGCCTTGTCATAGACTAAAATACTTGCATCTGACTTGTAATTATTAATAGGTTCTCACATTCTATGCACCACCCAAAGAATGTAAGTTATAACAAAGTGATGGAACTTCATGAAAGCTAACAATACAATTTAACAAAAAGAAATCATATAAACCCTTAAAATTCCCCTTTCTACATCTCAAGAAGAAAAACGTTATTTCAAAATTCTTTTATATTGCTAACTTTCACAAAGAAAACAACATAAAATGTAGGAAACCAAAGCTATTTGTTAGACTTTGTTAACCAAGAAATGGTATCTAAAAATAAAGCATATCCTTGGACCTTGAGCTAAGTGCAATTTCCTGTAATGAGAACAATTTCAAAGCTCAGGTTCATAAATAGGCATAACATTAGGTTTCAGAGTATTCTCCCTAAGCCAAATGTTCTTCTCGAAATGTTTTATGTATCTGCAAATTTGTAGATTGAATTACACACATATATATACGATGTATTGTTCAACTCCTGATAAACTGGCACTCAGGAAGACAAGAAGTCATTATGTACGGTAATTTTTCTCAACATTATTATATCCAAAGAAAACTTTTCACCATTTTGGTGTCAAGATATTTGTTTTCAATATAAAGCTTCATTAAATCACTATTGAAACAATTTCGTGTTGTGCTGGTGAATCATTACTTACAATTGTCTTTGTCCAGCATAATTTTTTTAAAAAGTGGCACTATGTTTTTTAGATAACAATAGCAGTGACGCAACCATGCTCAAATCATAGTTACCAGATTAGGCAGAGTTGACTATAAATTGCCAGCTTGACTAAGCTAGAGTAATAAAACAACTTAGACTAGTCAGGAAACTCAGTTTGGTCCAAAATCAGCTAGAACTGCACTAGTCGAGTAACATTGGTCAAAACTAGGTTGACCTAGTGATTTCTAGAAATACTTAGATAACTTTGATCGGTTGAACCAAGGTCGTAACTTGTTTCACATATTAGGAAACATTGATTTTATTGCCATTTCCATGGTCAATGTTGATTCAACCTTCAAGTGGACTATTGAGCAAGGCCATGAATCATGATTCACTAGATTCATTGTTTTCAGTGGATGAAATAGTGCTTTTAGGGAAAGTCATTGAGGTAAGGCAAGGGACATGAGGGAATTCGATTGACACTCATTCATAGGTTGTTATATTTAATATGCATTATAATATTTCGTCATATGATTTTAGACTTGACTCTTGACATTGAACAAATTGAACTCTGTTTATTCAGTTTATAACTTACTACCATGTTCCATGGCAATTTTGGTCTATGTTAATAATAGATATATACAATATACTTGATATTTTATTTTTGCATTGTATTCAGTGTTATGATGTTATCATTCATCTAGGCTAAATTCAATGCCAAAATTTCTATTTTTCATGACTGCATTTTTTGTATTTTTCTATATGTAGAATCACTGCCAGTTTGATGGGTTGTTTCCAAGTACTGAGCCAAGCTTGACTGGAGGTCCAAAATGGGCTTTGATTTAGTTCAATTCTTGTAATTTTGGTTAAAAAAATGAGGATCAAAAAATTTGTGAATATCAGTTGGCTCAGAGAAAAATAGACCTTAAAAGTTCATAGGATTCCATAAAAAAAATGGGCCTTCTTGATTTAAGTTCAATTCTTGTAAATTTTGGTTAAAAAAAATGAGGGATCAAAAAATTTTGTGAATATTAAGTTTGACTCAGAGAAAATACGACCCCTAAAAGTCAAGAGGATTCCATAAAAACAATAGACATATGCTAACTTTCTGGTGGATCTTGCTGAGTACCTCAGTCAATCTTGACTAATGGGTCGAAACAAGCCCTGAGTCAATTCAACAGTCTGGTAACTTTGGTTCAAAATAAATGGAACCACAAAGTATTTGAACATAAGTGGATTCAGAGAGAAAAAATAAAAAGACTACACCCCTCCCTCTCTCTCTGCGAGGCGCGCTCTCTCTCTCTCTCTTTATATATATATATAATATATATATATATATATATATTATATATTATATATATATATTATAAATATATATATATATATATATATTATATATAGATTGTGGTATGTGTGTGTGTGTGGGCATATGCGCATGTGACATAAAAATATATATCTGTGATTAGAAACTTGGGCGAATTATTTTTAGAAAAAATGGAAATTCATGAATCTTTTTTCCAAAGAAGTATAGAAAATTGGCCTACATGCAAATATTAGCCCCTAGAATTTTCCCTAGTGACCAACTGGAAAATATGCATGCATACCTCACTAGGATTGAATATTTGTTTCACCACAAGAAATTTGAGGTCAAACATTGAACATGAGCCAAATTATATTTTGTTCAAGTTTTCCTTATCCATGGATATGTTGGCAAGTGTTTGAAAACTCTATAGGACCATAGCATTTGTTTTTATTTAGTTCAAGATATAAAATTCATTGCGGAACATGAAGACAACAATACCATTCCTTTTATGAATGTACTTCTCACAAGGAAATATAATGGAAGAATAGGGCATCAAATTTATAGAGAGAAGATTCATACAAATAGCTACTTTCATGTTAACTCGTGCCATCACCCTTCCCGAAAAATGAGAATCCTAAACACACTAATCAATTGAGTTTCAACATTATCTGATGAGCATTTCTAGCAAGAAATAGACCACCTTACCAATGTGTTTCTTCATATTGGCTACACCTACTAGAACATATGTAAACCTATTAAGAAAGCCAAAAGGAGCTCTCCATATTATGATTCCCCTTCCTCTTCCCCTACCCATAAAGGAAAAACATTCCTCCCATATATCCATGGTACTACTGACAGAATTTAAAAAATACTCAAAACAAATGGTATTATTACATCATTCAAGCTCCTTGAAATCATCTATCAAAGGATGAAATTTGTCAAAGACAAAGTTGGCCAACTTCAGTTCAAAGGAGTTTATAAGATTAACTATTGATGTGGAATGTGCTACATTGGGGAAAGTAGTTGGTCCTTTAAGATAAACCCCAAAGAACATGGAGCTAACATAAGGAAAGAAATAATTCACTCTTCCTCCCTTGTTTAACACTCATCCAAGACTAAGCACTACCTATGCATTGAAAACATGGAAATTATCACAAGGGAAGATCATTATTTCAAGCGTAAGGTCAGTGAAGCCTTGGAAATCATTAAAACTCCAAAAACATGAATAGGATTGGAGAGGCTCAGATCAAGAATAGTTAGATGCCTCTAATCTTTGTCATTTAACCTCTCCTTCATCCTCCTAAAACCTCTCCTTTCCTTCTCTAAACACTCCCCCTCCCTTCTCCCAATCCCTCCCTAAAAGAACGCTCCCTCGTGTTTTCAATTTACCTCCTTACCCCTCCCTTCCCTTTCCTCTTTCTATTTTATTATCCCTTCTCCATTCCTCTTCTTTTCCTCCCCTTTTTCCCCCTTGCCTACACTCTCATTCTGCACCTTGAGTTACTTTTATTTTTATTTTATTTTATTATATATTTCATTTTTCTTTTACTTTATATCAATTATATTTAATAATTATTCAATCCCCCTTTTTCTCTCTAGTCATTTTCTCTCGTATATAATTTCTTTTTTTTCTTTTATTTTTAGGACTTCAATGTTATTATTTAAATTTTATTTGAATTAATTTATCTTATCTTATTTATTTCATTTTCTTCTCTTATTTTATTTTACTCTTATTATTTTTTATTTTTTTTAAGATTTCATTTCAATTTATTTTATTTTGTTGTTTGTTAAGTGTTGATTTTTCTCTTTATTAACTCTTTTATTTTTTATATTTCTTCTTTAACTATTTTGAATATTTATTTTTCCTCTTTTCTAATTATTGTCCCCTTTTCCATATTATAATTTGTGATTTCTTTATTATTTTATTATCTCATTTTATTATTTTCCTTTTCTTGCTCCTTAACTTGTTATTTTATCTATTATTTTAGTTTGATTTTTTAATTGTTCATTTCTATTTTCCCTTCTTCTCGTTATTGTGTTTTTTTTACCCTTAGCTTTTATTTCTTTCTTTTTATTATTTTGCTATTATTTTTAATTTATTTGATTTTTGTTTTATTAAAATGAGCTAACTCTCATTATATTAATGTCATTTTTCTTCTTTCGCTCTCCTATTTATTCTCTCACTATCCTGTTCTTCTTCTCTCAGCATTCGTATCTTGATGATGAGGCTAATTGGTGACTCAAAACGTAGACCTTAAAAATCGCACATGTGGATTCAATTCAGAAATAACAGTCTTCACAACTTTTTCTTGTTACCAAGATTATTTATTGCTATGGTAGGAACTCTAGAAAATAGTAAATTACATTGAAACTAATGGATTTTATCGTGGTTCTACTTTCCCTCTAAATCTTGTCATCTGTGTTTATAGATCTTCTTTTGTTAAAAGTAATTATTTAATTTTTCTTAAAACAGAAATCATTAAATCATGAAATCTTTCTTATAAATGAAGATTACTGATATTTTCTATTGGCAATAGCAATCTTGAATTTGTGTCAATGGGAACTTGTTAGAGGTGATTCTACTACAAATGTCTGTAGAGAAGGTTTTCCTTTGGCTCCATATTTGTATGTTATTTCATTGTATACTTGTGCATATATCATTGAAGCTACTTGTTTGCAAGGGAAAATTTGATGAATCTCATTCCTAATGGACAACAACTCCTTAAACTACATTTCGCAAATGATTCTTCTCTCATCCCATATCTCATTGAAATTATGTAGAGGGAATGATGAAGTTTCTGGACATCTTCACTCAAGCATTAGAAGAAGAAGTTAGAGAGGATAAAAACATAGGTTCTTATTACTGGGTGTGATTAACTTCCTCACAAGATTATCATAAAATGGGAAGTCATTCAACCATCACAATTATAAGGCACCTTATAATTCTAGCTAGAATTGATGTATCTTTAGCAGGCCTATGCAACTTGATATTGACCATAATTGAGACCAATGCTAATAAATTATTAACATAGATATACCATTTGTAGGAAGAATCACCATAGTAGATACAATTTTGGCACCAAATCATAATTACTGTCTTTCCTACATCTTTGTCTCTACAATAGGATATAGGATATTAGAGATATTCCTTAGGTGGTTCCTTCAAGGGAACATGGAGGAAAGAGAAATATCCTACTAATATCATCAAAATTATATACAATTCCTAAGTAGGTTGAAGGGATTGGCTTGATTGATATGCAAGCTCAAAGACCAACATTTGCAGCTAGGTGGCAAATAAGGGTTGCCATAGAGGGGAATGGTGCAAGGCAAGTTTCTATCCACTGTTGTCTATAGGATGTTATCCAATTAGATGAAATAAAGGGTTCTTTTAGATTTATGATGGAGTATATTGTGGGGCTTTGCAATCTCAAACCTGACTCTCTACACTGACCCCTATAGACTACTAATCTGAGATTTAACTACATTCAAAACCCCCTCAGCATCCTTTAATCTCTAGATCTTTTGAATCAGCTTGTCATGGTGTGAATATGCTTAATTTCTTAGCTTATTTTCAAGCAACTGAATCCCTTCAACTAGCTTATGTGCGTACAATATCACAGATCCATTGTTTAGGGCCTCGCTAGCAAATTTCATTGAGTTGAAATCATCATAAAGAATTTTGAAGAAGATATGATCGCACATGAATTCCTCTTCAAGGGGTCCATCATTAAAATACTGTCATGGATTGTTCAAAGTGGGTTCTCAAGGGTTCGAAGAGAGTTTAAGTGAAGTGATGCAGTGAAAGGGGGAGGACATAGTGTTGCTTGTAGGTGATAGTATCGTGCATCCTATGTGAAACGTATTGATGGACCTCACTAGTTTATTTGTCCTTTTATTTTACAGAATCCATTTTAGAATTGTAGTGATAAGTAAGCATACATACCTGGTGAACAAGAATGTGAATTCGGGGCACTACCATGTAGATCTAGATGCCCACAAGCCTGAGGATTGAGGAATGCATGAGTGAACATGTTGTGAGAATTTACAAAATGGTAATGGCAGAAGAGAAAGGGAACAAAATTCAAATTCTATGATCTGAGAGAGGTGTGAATGTGTGGATGTTGATGTTAAATAGTGCTTAGGAATTCTTATTGACTCTGACTCAGATTGAAATTTTATCTTCTAATTCTCTTTGATAATTACCATGTCACTAAATTTCCTAGGCATTTCTTATATAAGTTGAATTTTTAATATTAACATGAACACTTTTTTAAAATATTTCCATGTGAAATTCGGTGAGATCATTTGATACATTGTTAGGATGTTTCAATCTCAAATTTTGTTAAAGCATCAAATTTTCTAAAGGAGATGGAAAAATATTAATATTAAAAATAAAAAATATATTAATGAATAAGGATGTTAAGAGTATATTAGTGAATAAGGTTATTATGTCTTAACATTTTTTAAAATCAAGCCTTTATTCATACCCCATTACTCAATTTTATGGAGAAAGAGGGGTTGAAGGCTGACTTTTATAAGTTTCTTGAATTATATTAACCTTATCCTTCTTATATTTTTACAATGTAGATGGGACACTTTCCTAGCATTAAAAGGGTGTGTGCTTCAATGTATAGATTGGATTGGTAAGGGGATCACTTAGACCGGCACATAGATTATCTCACCATATTCTCTTGCACTCTTTTGTCATTGAAAAAAGTAGCTTTATTTAAGTGGGAAGGACAAAAAAATCATGGTTTTAATTGTTGTATTTTCATTATCGACCACTTAATATAATGTAATCACAATAAAATTTGGTAGAACAATGAAGCCTTGAACAAAAGTAATTGTAGTATTTGAAGCTAAACCTAATAACATGTTTGATTCAAAGGAATCATTTCAATGATCCATGGAGTTACAATGAAATTGTGCCAATTCATCTCATATTGGATCTTGAATGACTAATAAAACTAAATATTATGGATATGCCATGTTTATCTTGTTTGCATATTTTGGAGACAACATTATAATGGGATGAATAGAATGTAAACATGAAAGACAAATTCAAAAATGAAATGCTAAGCCTACTTAAGAAATTGGTTGCACTAGTTAAAGTGGCATTTAAACATTAGTAAGAAGTCAAAATTTTTAAGGGGTATCAAAAGTGACATGGAATCTCCATCCCATGCATTTTCAGCCATGGATGGATAACCACTTATAGGCCATTGAAACTTTGTCCCTTGAGGGACCATTTCACCATAGTAAAACAAATATGGTTTCCTTAGGCAGGTCTGTAATTTATTTAAATGCGCATATAAGAGTAATAAAAATGAATGCGATTACAGAATAATTCATTAATGTTTCATAGCAACCAATAATATACATTTAAATTAAACCTAAGCACACATAACATGCATAATCCATGTAAATTTATTACAATAAATAATATTCGATCACATTTCATAGACACTTATTCTTTAGCAAAGGATGGTCCAAGGAAAGTAGTTGCATATGAGTAATTTTCCTCCTAGTCATAGGCATCCACTATCGATGCCATCCCCAAGTTGAGTTATGAGGTCATTAGGGGAAATCAATGTAAGATATAGGCTCTCACTCACTCAACTCGACCCATTTCTCTCATGGAGTGGATAATTCACTCATTAGAAAGAATTTCACATATAATTTAACTTAAAAATATCAATGGCACTCTCTTCCACTACCTTTCAGAATGTAAGAAAGATCTTCCCCTACTATGTTTCACAGTTCCTTGGGGATTTTCTTCCATTCCAATGCTCTTTAGTGTAGGTAGAAATAGTCCAATTTGTTGAATGATTTCTAGGAATAACTTGGAAGATTAAAATGTGCCTCTCAAACAACCAATTAACAATTATAACCGATGGATGAAAGCTTCCTTAGTTCCCCAATCTCTATGTGTTGCGAAAAATACTAAGAGGAGGGGGGGGGGGGGGGGGGGGGGGTTAAAATCAGTATTTTTTAAAAACATTAGCCTTTTCAATTCATATCTTGATTTATCGACATGAATTTACTAAAGGTAACCCACATGTGTACGTGAGTGTTATTAAGGAAACCAATGTATATCCTAAAAGCCTACTTTTTAGTTAATTCATATTTAGTTTATCTTAAGTAGGTACATCAAGACATCAGTAACCATATGCAAGAAAAAAATAAACTATCACACATAATCAACACATATGAACACCAAGATTTAATGTGGAAACCCATTGTGGGAAAAAAACCACCATTGTTGCCATCTCTACATTATTTTTAATATAAAGAAAAACTTCTTACAATATTGTACTAGTGTAGTCTCATGCATACATGAAGGCACCCACCTGTAGAAGGCTACAACCTTCACTCATTATGTAGCTCCTACTGGAATGGAGCTCCAACCCCCTGATCACATTTACCAACACCCACCAGAAGGGAGCTCCAACCCCTTGATTTGATTTACCAGTTGCCACCGGAAGGAAGCTTCAACTCCCTCATTGAAGGTTCCAACCCTCAACACCTCTATGGACCATGTTTCATAAATTTTCATACTGAATCCACCTGCTCTAACACATCACAATTTGTAGGCCACATTTCAACAAATTTTCAGACTAGACACACTACGAACATTTAAGCCAAAAAGAATCATCAGAACTAAAAATTATCACTATAAATCATCCGTTGAACCAATCTATCATTGAACCAATAGAACGAACCAACCACTAAAACCAAATCACTAAATCAACCGAATCAACTAAAACCCAAATCAATCAACTTAAACAACCAACAATAAAAAAATTGTAACAAGAATACCAATCAACATACTGCACATCACATAAACCAAATTATATCATTGCAAACCCTCATCAACCATATATGAAAATGTATACACTACTTTACAGTAGAAAACCTGTGTGTGTACGCACTTTCCATGAAGAATACCTGCTTAGATATATTGAACCATTGAATTATGAAAAATGAACCACTGTCGTTCTGAAATAAATAATGAATCATACTCAGATCTACTGCATCATTCTGAAACAACCTTAGAACCTTTACTGAACTTTAATCACAAAAAACAAGTATCTTCAACATTCTTCAGTCAGTTTTTTCATAATCAAAACATCTTTGTTTAAGCCCAAATCATCAAGAAGACTTCATTGACAAACAATAGAAACAGATCAAGACTAATTAAATTGATCAAAAAACGTTTTTAAAATAAATCCTACTTTTTCTACACACTTTCCTCAAATAATATCCATGTGTATACATGCTTTTTAGGAAACAAAATCACATATACATTAGAAAATACACGTGACTTCCTAGTATCACATTGATGTGTGTACACGTCTTTCAAGCTATAAAACCCATGTACATATCTATCATTTCTGGCTGAAACCTTCAATTCAACACAAAACTTTAGACATACTTAGAAACATACACAGAAAAATCATGCGTCAAGACATTATCAACACATATCAAATCACCTCATGATCAAGATTATCATCTCAGATCTATTGGATTTGATCCATCATAAAATTCTTAGGTGCATACTTAGTTTTATATCAAGAAAAACATCAACAACCCATTACATGCATATTTTCTTTAGATCTAACTCTTCGTAAAATATTCATCACTTGCACACCTTTACCACCTTGATATTCATCTCCTTATATAGCTTATCCCTTATCCAATACCACAGGTCAAAAACCATACTCCAACTAATGGTTTTCTTAGATGAGATCAAAACATTCATTGTTAGGCTCAATACCACAAGGAAATACCATGGTAAGGACCCTTGGTATTTAGAATACCACGACATGGAAAATGTACGTGTCTTTGTCTCTTCATGCCTGCGTGTGTATGAAGCTTTGTTTAACATAACCTGCATATAGATCTTGAAATTTCAACTTTGTCATTCCTCTGCCTCTGAACTACTATGCCTTTGATCAAATTCCCTGTCACATGTAGACACATCCCGTTGACATCTTCAACAAGTATGTATCAATCAAAGTACAACTCATCAAGTAGGTTTCCATCAAAGGACACCCCATCAAGTAGGTTTCCATCATGGACAACACATGAGTCATAATGCCAACAATCTCCCCCTTTGGACTTGATGGCAACCATTTTGGTGTTTTCGTCATCACAACCTATAGATACTTGCAAAACAAATCAATCTAAGCGCCAAGCTTTTCAAACACCAACTTACTCTCCCCCTTTGACATCAAGGGCAAAGGGATGACCAATACTCAATGAAGGCTTCTCTCTTGAGCATTGTAGATATGAACTGTTAAGTATGAAAATTGCATAATGACCATGCTTCCTGTGAGCACATGTTGGAGTTTTTTATGGATGTACAATGAAGTACATGACTCTATGACTCATATGAATTGTCCTATCACCAAGGACTCAATCTTACATCAATCACCCAATCAAAGTGGGTTTACATGTTGGACATTATTATATCAACTTCCCAAGTATAGTGTGGTTACAAATTACATGAGATGTCCAAAAGGACTTGACCACTATAGTCCATACATGACTGAATTTGACAATGAATACATCACAGAGATTTGCATGACCTTTACATCAAATGATAGACATGACATTTATAACCAAGAAAAAGAACCTTAATAAGACTGTGATAGTTATTAGAAACTATCATACACCACATGTGATATGTAACATAAGCATTTGTTAACAACAATATGATCAACAATGTGCACTTCTTCATCATTAATCAAGAACTTCAACAAGATAAGAAACATCACCATTGATAAGCATCATTATGTATCAAGGAAACATAATTCCAGCAATGCATTATTAGAAGCATAGAAAATTATCTCCCTAACCCCATTTCATCTCTGTAGACTGTACTTAACCAATTCTAGAACAAGCGAGCAAAATTGGACTTTGTTTCTTCATCATACCAATATATATGCAACTATTTAGTTCAGAACTCACATATATATGTGACTTTTATTTATAGGTTTTGTGTATAGAAAATGAAATGTTGAAATTTCACACCTTCATCTCCCCCAAGTTTTTTCTGTCTATATCTATGTACTATTACTACAACAGAGCTACTGTCAGTAGTATAAGCAACATGAAAATCAAAGACAACCATGGGAGTCATCATGTATTACTCCCTTTGAACACAAAGATTCAATAGAGTGATGAAGCAGGGACCATTCCTAATTTCTACCTGAGATATTCAAATGCATCATGTGGAAGAGGTTTTGTAAAACTATCAGCAACTTGTTCTTTTGAGGGAACATATTCTAGTTTGACCTTTTTTTCAAGCTTCTATTCTCTTAGAAAATGATATTTAATTGGAATATGGTTGGTGATGGAGTTCATAACTAGATTTTTTGAAATACTAGCTGCACTTTTATTGTCACATAGAATGGAAAAGGGCAGAGAACAATTCATTTGAATATTTTACAATGTTTACATCATCGAGAGAAGTTGTGTGCAACATGATGCAACATCAACATATTTTGCTTCTGTAGTAGATAAATCAATCGAGCTTTGTTTTCAATGAATTGTGATACCAAGTGGGGCTCTATATAGAATGCTCCTCCACTAGTGATTTTCTATAATCCACATTTCCTACCCAATCTGCACCTGTATTAGGATTAAGAGTAATATTTTCATCTTTTGGATACCATAAACCAAGGTCTTGAGTTCCTCGTAGATATTTGAGGATTCTTTTGACTGCCTAAAGATGAGTTTCTTTTTGATTGGACTGAAATTGTCCAACAATCACAACTGCATGCATGATATTTGGTCTTGTTCCTATAAGATAAAATAGAATTCCGATCATGGGTCTATATTTTGGTTAGTTGACTGTGGGAGACTCATCAGGCGAACTAACACTACATCATGTCACCATGGGTGTGCTAATAGGTTTGCAATCCTCCATTAAATATTTTCTTTAGAATTTTCTTCAGGTACTTTGTTTGTGAGAGGAAGATTCCTTTATTTTCTTATTGTACCTCTAAACCAAGAAAGCATGTTAGTTCAGCAAGTACAAACATTTCAATTTCTTACTCCATGACAGAAGCAAACCTTTGATTCATGGATTATTCATTGCTACCGAAGATGATGTCATCCACATAAACAATAACAATTAAAAGTTTTCCATCATCTAATTTTATATATAGGTTTCTATTTTCACACCCCTTAGTGAAGCCTTGTTGTTGAAGATGTTTTTTAGGGTGATAATATCATGCATGAGGGGCTTGTTTTAGCCCATATAATTCCTTCCTGAGTTTACAAACAATGTTTTCATCATTTCCTAGAGTAAACTCATTATTTTGTTCAACATAGACTTCTTCTTCTAGGTTTCCATTTAAAAATGGATATTTAACATCCATTTGATAGACTTTGAAATGTTGAAATCTTGAAAAGGAAAGAAACATTCTTATGGCTTCAAGTCTGGCTACAGGTGCAAATTTTTCTTCAAAGTCTATTCCTTCTTGTTGAGCATAACCTTTGCAAATGAGCCTTGATTTATTTCTAATTAATTCTCAATTCTAGTTTAAATTATTTTTAAATACCCATTTTATCCCAATAACATTCTTATCATGAGGTCTAGGAACTAATTCCCAAGTGTGATTCTTTTCTATTTGGTCAAATTATTCATTCATAACCTTAACCCAACATTCATCTTTACTAGCTTGATTTACATTTTGTGGTTCAAATGTGGATAGTAAGTCTAGGTGACTGGTAGCTACAAAAAGAGTTCTTCTAGTTTGTATTCCAATTTCCTTACCACCTAGAATTTGAGATTTTGAATGGTTTTTCTGAACATACCTTGATGGTGTCATTTTTGGTACTTATGTATTTTCACTTTCTTCATCTAATGCTTCGTTGATTATTTCCTCATTATTTTGGCTAGATGTAAGAGGATCTTCATCATCTATTGGTACTTCCTTTTTTATACTTGTGGATGCTTTATCAATCACAACATTAATGCATTCGACAATCTTTCAAAGTCTTTTATTGTTGAATTTATATCCTTTGCTTATAGAGGAGTATCCGAGGAGAATTCATTCATCAGCTCTAGCTTCAAAATTTCCAAGTTTATCACTATTATTCTTTATGTAACACTCACTTCCAAAAACTCCGAAATGCTTAACAGTTGGGCATTTACCTTACCAAATTTCAAGAGGTGTTTTATCATTGTTCACACGAATATGAGCTTTGTCAAGAATATGTACCACTGTATGTCCTACTTCAGCGCAGAAGGTACAAGGTGTCCTAGACTCGTCAAGCATGGTATCTGCCATTTGTTGAATTATTATATTCATTCTTTCTACTACACCATTTTGTTAAGGAGTCTTAGATATTGAAAAGTACCTCTTGATGCCACGATGTTCACAAAAGTGAAAAAAAAATTGATATGTACTCTCCTCCCCTGTCAAATCTGAGACATTTGATTTTCAATTCTGAATCATTCTCTCCTAAAGCTTTGAAGACTTTAAATTTATCAAATGTTTCATCTTTATACTTTAATAAACCAATCCAACACATTACTAGTAAATTCATCAATAAGTAATATGAAATATTGCTCACTTCTAAGTGACCTTTCCTTTACTCGCTCACACAAATTAGTATGAATAAGTTCAAGAGGCCTACTTGGAGAACCTTCTTTGGCATTTAATTGTACCCGAGTTTGCTTACTAAATTCGCATGATTTGCATATGGTATTTTTTGTTAGAGAAATGTTTGGAAAATCACAAATTTCTCCTAGCTTTCTCAACTTATGTATTTGACTGAAGCTTAGATGTCCCAATATTTTGTGCCATAACCAACCTTATTTTTCTTTTCTTAAGTAACATTGTTCTAGACCGCCTTCCAAGACATAGACATTACCTAGAGTTCTTGTTCCTTTTATTATGGTCTTTCCTATATCGAGATTTTCGACCACATAATTCTTTGATCTAAAAACAACTTCATTCCCTTGGTCACACATATGGATGACACATAACAACTTATGCTTCAACCCATCAACAAATAAAACATTTCCGTCTTTAACCTTTTCTTTTAGCATAACAGTTCTTTTTCCTTTGATAATAGTAGGCGTATTGTTTCCAAACGTTACATTCTTTTCTTTCTTTATTTCGTTAAATGACATAAACTTATCTTTATCACTTTTCATGTGTTTTGATCATCCATTATCAATGTACCACAAATTTTCTTGATCCCCTACATATAAAGCGAGACCACAGTTTTCAAATTCAATGGTTTTCTTTTTCCATACCTTAGATGTTGCTTCCATTTGCATATCCTAAGATATTGATCACACTTTTCTCATGCATTCATATTATATATGCCCAAATTTCTTGCAAAAGGAGCATTTAGTTTTATATTGAAGAGGAGAGAAGGAACTGTGAGAATATTTATTATTCCTTTGTTTTCCTGCTTCCCTAGTCATGATAGTTTTGTAAGCAACATATTGAGCAGCCTTATGACTAAAATTGTGACAAGAAAAACATTGTCCATTAAAGTAAAAGTGTCTGGGAGTATATTACCTTCTAGTGTTGTTCTTTTGATTCAACTAAGAATATTTTACTTTGGAGGTATTTGGTCCTTTATTATTTTGTTGTAGGATGGAGTAATGTTGAGTGTTTCCTTTTACTGCATTGAGATAGCTTCCTATTTATGTAGAAGACTTTATAGTGTTTGGTGTTTTTTCAAAGTATACAAGACCTGTCTTTATAATAAGTGAGCTTTGAACGTTGATGATTTCATCCAAGGTTTCATATCATTTAGAAAATATAAGATTAATATTTCTTTCTTTCTCAAGTTCTTTCCTTAGACTAACTATATCATATTCTAGCTTCTAATTATGCTCTTCCATTTCTTTGATTTGTTTCTTCAAAGTTTCTTCTACCAATTTAGCTTCTTGTAAACAAATCTTAAGATGAGATATTTCTTCAATAAACACATCCTTTCTTCTAGGGCATCCATGGAATTATCATCAGACTCATCTTCAAATACCATAAGTAAATAACATTCTTGATAAAAACACATCTTCTTCCTCACCTTCATTATTTCATAGACAAGAAAATGGATCACATTTAGAAAAAAAAATCCATACTTGATAATGCTTCTGAATATTTTCTTCCATTTACTATTTTATTCTTTTGATTTTTTTCTTCTTTTTCTTCTTTCCCATTGTGTAGATGGATCTTCTCCAAGTGATCAATTTTTTGTCGAAGGACTTGCTCTGATACCAATTGTTGGGAAAAATACTGGGGGGGGGAGGGGGGTATATAAGTATTTTCAAAACATTAACCTTTTAAATTTCATATCCTAATTTATAGATATGAATTTACTAAAGGAAACCCATGTATGTATGTGACCGCTATTCAGAAAACTAACGTATAGCCAATAAAATTAATTTTCAGTTAATTCATCTTATGTTTATCTTAAGCCAATGAATCAACACTTTAGTAACTATGTGTAGTAAGAAAAAAAATAAACTATCACACATAATCAATGCACATGAACACTAGGATTTAAGGTGGAAACCCAATGTGGGCAAAAAAACCACAATTGTTGTCATATTTGTCCTCTTTTGAATATAAAGAAAAAATTATTACAATACTATACTGACACAGACTCATGCCAACACATACGCACCCACCTGCAGAAGGCTATAAGCTTTGCTCATTCTCTAGCTCCTACTAGAAGGGAGCTCCATCCTCTTCATCTGATTTACTAGCTACAACTGGAAGGAAGCTTCATCTCCCTCATTAAAGGTTCCAACCCTTAACAACTCCGGAGACCACATTTCATAAATTTTCATACTTGATCACCTACTACAACACATCTCGATTTGTAGACCAAGTTTCATGAAATTTTCAAATTGGACCTATTACCAACCTTTAAGCCCAAAACCAATCATCAAAATTGAAACTTATTACTGTGACTCAACTATTGAATCAATAAAACAAACTAATCAATGAAACCTAATTAGTGAATCAACCAAATCAACTGAAACCCAAATCAATCAATTTAAACAACCAAAGCAATTAGAACATTGTAACCAAAATACCAATCAACATATTGCACATCATAGAAACTAGATTTTATTACTGCAAACCCTGATCAACCATATATCAAAATACATATGCTACTTTATAGTCACAAACTCATGTGTGTACATGCTTTCCATGAAGCATACCTGGATATAGATCTTAAACCACTAAATTCTGAAAATTGAACCACTATCATTCTGAAATAAATATTGAATCATACTCATATCCAATGCATCATTCTAAAATAACCACAAAACCTTCATTGAACTTCAATCACAAATACCAAGTATCTTCAATATTTTTCAATCAATTATCACATAATCAAAACATCATTGTTTAAGCCCAAATCATTAAGAAGACTTCATTGGCAGATAATAGAAACATAGCAAGGCTAATTAAACTGATAAAAAATCGTTTTTATTCAAACCCTAATTCTTGTATGGGCTTTCCTCAAATAATATCCACCTATATATGCACCTTTTAGGAAACAACCTCGTGTATAAATAATGAAATAGACATGGACTAGTATCACACCCTCATGTATACATGCCTTTCAGGCTATAATCCCATGTACAGATCTGCAATTTTTGACTCAAACCTTCACTGCAACAAAGAACTTTAGACTACCCAGATCTCTGCATACACAGAGACATAGATCAAATCACCTCATAATCAATATTGTCATCTCAGATTTATTCGATATGATCCATCATCAAATTCCCAGGTGAATTCTTAGTTTTAGATCAAGTAAAACATCAACAATCCATTACATCTATATTTGCTTCAGATCTAACTCTCCATAGAATATTCATCACTTGCACACCATTACCACTTTGATATTCATCTCCTTATATATATTAGCCCTGATCCATTACCACAGGTCAAAACTATACTCTAACTGATGGTTTTATTAGACTGGATCAAAACATCCATTTTTGGTCCCAATACAATGGGGAAATACCATGGTGTGGAAACTGTACGCGCATTTGCTTCTTCATACCTGCATTTGTACATGCCTTTTCTTAATAGAACTTGCATATATATATTTAATTTTTAGCTTTGTCATTCCTCTATGTCTGAACTACTATGCCTTTGATCAAATTCTCTATCACATGTAGACACATCTTGTTGACATATTCATCATGTAGGTTTCCATCAAACGACAACTCATCAAGTAGGTTTCCATCAATGGACAAACATCAAGGACAACACATAAGTCATAATGCCAAAACTATGTTCATATGCAATTCCTCTATCACTTAACCAAGGACAACCAATTCCCCTTTCTCGGTGTTGATTTTCATCATCTTCATATTTATGGTTAATTAGTGGTAGAAGAGAATGTAGCAAGCACTACAACCATAAGCCTCTTTTTTATGCCTCAAATGCGACTTGAAGTTACTTACTAAAATGTTTCTTCAACCTATTGTGTGACTTTATTGTCCACCCATAGTTTAGATAGGGCTCGCAAACTACATTGATAATAAGGTTGAAAATTATTTAGTCCAAAAAAACCAATACAATATATGTCAAATTACCCATCAAAATATAGGTCAAAATTATTTATAAAAATCATAATTTTAGATTCAAAAAAATATGTTGAAAATGGGTATTACAAATGTGATTGAAAAATGATTTGATGGTCACCATAAATTACATAAATATTATTAATGAGGTAAAAAAATATTTTGAATGTTTAATAGGAGTTATAGGTTGAAAATTTTATTTTAAAAAATGGTTCGTTATCATGAAATCAAAGATGATCATGGTCATATTCATAGATCAACTCTTAATCCTAAACTCACTTCCTACTCTTAGGCTTTGTTTGTCGAGCCTAACAACTAGCTGAGTCTAAGTATCTATATTGAACTTTGGATTGATAAGCTCCATAATTATTTATATATATGTTACATTTTGGAGCTTTACATTTATATTAATACTTGAATCTCTCTCCATTATTAATATCAATTACAACAAAATAATTTAATGACATAGCATATCTAGATGAAAAATTATGGTTGTTGGATTGCATAGTGTTAAATGAATCTATATGGAATGTTACTTGAAAGCACTGCATCACAACATGATAACTTCACTATGTAGAGCTCCCCACCTATCCAACGTCTTGGTAACACTCCTCAAGTGAGACCTTCCTTGCTTCAGGGATTGATAATGCTAATGCTAGATGAGTACAATGTTTGGTGGACACTTCAATGGACCCTAGTTTACTAATTACAGCCTAGAAATTGTTATGTTGGTGGAACCACAACAAGATTCTGACGCCGTAGAAAAAATAATAAATGATAAACTACAAGTGGAATATTTCTTTTATTATAGAACGAAATATTTGTTAGTGAGGAAACCCCACTACTTTTTTGAAGAATGGAAATTGAAGGAGCCATTCATGTATGAAGACATATTTGAAATATTATGGATAGAGTTTTCTAGTGAGTTTGTGTGAATGGTTGCATGTGTTTGATGAAGACCCATATCACCATTGCGGAGAGAAGAATACAAGTAATTTGAATCTTAAATCCAATAAATTTGGAGCATCATGACCACTTAGTTAAGCAAGTAATTTAGTTTCAGGGAAGAATATAATGGAAAGATACATTGTGTCTAGTTTGTAGTAGAATTGTACTAGTTTTACTCAAAACATAAAGACCATTTTTAGGTGGGGTTTTGAGAGATATTAGTGAACACAAATCCTACAAGGATACAAATTGTTGGGGAAGGAAAAGTTGTCTCCTACTAATCCACTGAGCATGGTGTTGTAAAACCTTGCATTAAGGAATATGTACATTGAACTTAGCAAATATGACAGCTCAATGGACCAAATGACCATGGAGGACACAAACTTCAAAGAGAAAGTTGAACAATATTTGAGGAAGTAGATATAACTAACCAATGGTGGTTGAACTAGATGTGAGGAAATAAAGAATGCTATGAGGAGTTGCAAAAGGAGATTAGCAAGGAAGGGAGTAGTGAAGTGACGATGAGAGAGTTAAAGAATTTGAATGGGAAAGGTGACCTATTTAGTTAATGGTTACATAAAAAGGGTTGATGATAAAATATAGCTCAATAAGGAGTAGTAATAAAGGCAGCTCAATGAGGTCTGTTGAACACACTAGGATGGGGTTACGAGAGATATGTGATTACAAAGCGACAGGTTGGATGGAATGTGTAATGAGATTATGGATGATAAAGAATCAAATGAAGTAATGGGAAACCATATCATAAGGCCAACATATGGGCCCCAACTATTTAGGGAGGATGAGTACCAAGTAGTGGAAATGACACTAGATAATTGATAATAGCAAAGTTGGCCACTAGGGGTGATTTTAGGGGCGAATGTTCGCCCTTTGGCGAAATTAAGGGGTTTTAAATTTTTAGTGGGCAAATATTTTGTATCATAGTACATTTTTACAAATCACCTCAAATAGCCCACCTTATATTAAGGGAGAGGGTAAAAAAGGTAAATTTAGCCCTTGAAATTAGGAGTTACAACCTTCCATTCGCCCATTTTCAAGAATAGGTTTTATTAAGTGAATCCATTCACCCATTTTCAAGAATAGGTTTTATTTAAGTGAATCCTATGGGCCAAAGGCCCAAATACCATATTTATAAAAGAGGTATGGTAAATTAATAAAAATATAAATAAATGAGAGGTATGGTAATAAATAAAGCATTTTTATATTTACTCCATAAGTCACCTTATATACATGCAAGGGTGTAAACAAATAAAAATATAAGTAAAGTGGAGGTATGGTAAATAAATAAAACGTCTTTTTATACTTACTCAAAAGGTATGGTAAATAAATAAAAATATAAATAAACTAGACGTATGGTAAATAAATAAAACCTCTTTATATATTTAGTCCATAACCCTC
>APFE030759687.1:2487-17873 GCA_000404065.3 Pinus taeda | reverse complement strand
GAACACTCAAAAAATGCGTTATATTTAGGTGAAACCTATGGGCAAAATACTATGGGACAAATACCATGGACTAGATTGTTATTAATACCATGCAAAAAACATTATAAATAAAAATACTAGTATTAATAAAAATAAAAATGGCACATGGTATTGACCCATGGTATTCACTTGGAATGTAGCCTATTTAAATGGGGGAATTAAACAGAATAGATCCATCTTTACTCAGGATCTAACCCCCAAGAGGTATCAAATATCGTGATATGCAAACTAGCATAGAGTGAAAAAATATTTGATCCGATCAAGAGTAAAAATGGATGTTGTAATTTAATGTATGTTAAACATTTTAGCTTGGTTAAAATAAAAATAAAATAAAATCAACTATTAATTTTATTAATTTTTATAAATTACTAATAGTAATTTTTAAGCTCTAGGTTTATGATAACCCATGGTATTGACCCATGGTATTCATGTGAGCGTAGACTATTTAAAGGGGAAATTCTATCTTAGATCCATCTTAATTCTGGGTCTACCAAGTGCTCAGAGGGATAAATAGATTTCATCCCCCTAAGAGTGGTAGATGTGGAGTTAAGATGGATATAGGTTGGTTTTTATCATAATGAAGATATTAAATAGACTTAGGAAATTATATTGTAAAAACATCTTAAGGTGAATGGTTAAAGCATAGACATTGGACAAGTATATTTGTATACTTCTATTTTAAACTGAAACAAATCAGGGCTAAAAGGAATGGATTGATTGTACTAGTCATCCTTCTATAACTTTCCAACATATGTTGGAGTAAACAGATTGTAATTTGGGTAATTTTTCTAATTGCAAACGCGAACATACTTGTGTATTGGCAGGGTGGTTACGAGGTCCCTAGAAGATGGATGTAAAACAGATTGATTGGAGTAAATTTCTAAATTGCAAACAGGAACCATACTTGTGTAATTGGGCAGGGTGGGTTTATGAGGTCCCTAGAAGTGATGATTTTGAATTTTCTTGTTTTATAATAGTATTAGGTTTTTTCTCATGCTTCTGTGAATGGCACGGGTGAATTTTATCTTACACCACTAGATTATCGATATGTAATTTCGGTAATTTTGATTTCAAAAGATATTTTAAAGAAATGCAATGATTTCATTTGTGTATTCAATAAACACAAGATTTTATAATTGAGTAAAATATTTGCCATGCCTGGTGAGAGATTCGCCAAAAAATTATATATACATATCTTATTATTGATAAAATCGCCTTCCATTTTTCCTATATACCATGGAGATTCGCCCATTTATTATACATGTAAATTTAGGGGGGTTCTTAAAATTTTCCCTGTTGGCGACATACCAACCCCACCCCTTATGCTTCTTAAATATAGTTAGGTAACATTACACTATCTTGTTAATAATGGTTCAATTCCACCTAGTAGTAGTATTACTTATGGATGAATAATAAGAATTAGAGGAAGTAGCCTTAACAATAGTTCAATCCTTCAATGTTAATGCAATGCTTGTCACGTGGCGCATCAACTTGTAACTAAAGAAAATAAGTTAATGTAAGAGAATGCACACCTTTCTAAGAATATGATCCTCCTTGTAATTATTTCATATTAGTAAAAAGGGCCTGTGAGCCTATGGTTTGCAAGTTTCATTCCAACTTTTCAAGGCTTCTTCTACAACCTGTAACATGGTCTTCTTACTATATATTAGTTATTTATGTGTTGTTTCCCATACAATTTAAAATTTCATGGAGAATAAAGTTCATCTCGATGTTATATATTAGTCCTTATCATCATGTGGTTATTACATAGTTTTTCATCACATATTATGTGCTCAACACCATCAAGCTATTCACACAACATTTTATTTCTAGTTCAAAATCCCACATTTAAATAGTTTATTTACCAATTATGTCATTTGTTTCATAGTAACAACACACACAAATATATTTAACATATCCATCATTGTCATATCCCCATAGAGGCGTATGCACATGTTTAAGCATTAACAACACAAACATAGCCGAGAAATCTAGAACTATTCCAATCAGAAAAGCATCATGATTCATCAATAGATAAACACGCATAAGAATATACTTATCTTTAAATTTGCAGGGAAACTAAGTCAAGGAAAAGGGCTCTCCACCCAACCATAGATAACTGCAACCACACTTACATGTACTTAACACCCTTGAGTTAGATTCCAAAGTATGAGAGGAATGCTTGTTTAAGGGACTTGCATACCAATTGCCAATTGAAAAATAGAGTCCAAGGATCTCCTTTCTCAATCTCACTAATTGAATACAACTTATTTTGTTAACACAGGGAGTCGAGAGGTTCTCTACCTCACCCCAAGTTCTCACACAATGATTCTCCCCCATCCAGGGAGTCTAGAATCCACTATAAAAATATTGCAGTAGCAACAAGTCTTTAATCACATCTTCCTTTGATGTTTCTTTAAGATGGTTTCTCCTAACCTATTACAGGGCTACAAAGTCTTCTATCTCATCATACGGCCTCCAAGGGACCCAATATGTTACGGGGCTCCATAGATTCCATCCCAACACATAGCCTCGAGGGACCAAAACTATTATAGGGCTCCAGAGACGTTGCCTCAACCAATAATCTCCAGAGACCCAAAGAGCCAATCCCCTTCTCTTGTCTTATTTTCTCCTCTTCTCTTATGTGCTACCTATTGACTACTTTCGTTGGATTGTTGAATCCCTTGCCTTCTTTGTCTTCCTCTATCATGCCTTCCAATGAATGCATGATGTTGTCTTTTCCCTTGTTTTACAAGGATTCTTCCTCCCTTGTGCTTGTTTCCTTGGTCTCTTTCTTAGCCAACATTTATTGTTTATTCCTTGCTTCCCTACAATGTCAAGTCCCTTTCATAAATATCTTGTCCTCTTTTATTGTTGTTGTTTTTCAAGAAACATTGGCCTGAGTAATTTCTCTTGTAGTCCATTTAGTTCTGTTGTATCACTAACCAACCTTTAATGGTTTTCTTACAATTTAGGTTTCCTTCTCCATACAAGAAACCTCAACATCCCAAGCACACAACCTTCTTCCTAGATCTAGAATCTATGTCCTTTTGACTCAGACACTTTTTTTAGACTTAACATATTGCAGAAATGTTTACAATGTATTTCATGAGAGGACTATGGGTGGGGTTGTCACAATCCCTCCCCCTTGATCGAACACTGCCCTTGTTGTTCATCTATCCATATACGTAGAGGAAACATACTAAATAAAGGAACATAAATATACCATCTTTGTAGATATATATTTACAACTCTTTAAAACATTTACATATATTTACATATCAGATATTCATAGTTTTGTACCCAAAGACTAATAATTATAAAAGAAAATTTTAATCAGATTAGCCACTTTCTATGTCTCTTTACAATTTCCTAGTGCTTTTCTACACCAAATTCAACTTGGATTATTTCCTTTGTTATGAAGGGTAGTATGCCTCCAATATCTAACATTGTATTTCTTTGCACTCTTGTTCCATGAAAGAACATTTCGTGACTCATTCCTGGCTGATATAACCGCAATATACTTTTGATTCCAATCAGTTATGCTCATGAGCGAGAAACCAAAATTGTATATTTTGGCCTTTCCTTCACAGTCTCTCCAGCTATTCGATTATCCCTCTCTCTGTGGAGTCACTCACCTGGAAATTTTAGGCATCCCTTCTCTGCTTTTCATTCACTTGGGAAATCCATCATTTGGTAAGGTCTCCTCACAATGGAAGGGTCTAAAACTAAGGAAAACCTTCCTTATTGCAATTATGAGGATCATAGAATGCTTCATGGAAATCAATTTACATCATTGGCATTAGTATATCAAAATGGACCCATTATTGAAATTTTTAATCTTCATGCCACTACACATTTGATATATTTCAACTTCAACTATTTATCTTGTACGAAGCCCATCCACCCAACTAGGAAATTTCATGTTTTCTTGTATCATATCACATATGCCTCCATAAGTTCAATCATTAAGGAAACACAATAATTTGAAATCATACCTCACCAATAATTCGTTCATGTAGTGAACATGGAATTCTCGTTTAATTCCTATCATGACAAGCCGAGTTAGATCATAACACAAACCATCATAGATCAGATGATTCAATTTAGATTCATAAAACAAAAGCTCAAAAGTCATGAAATATTGATACTTATCTTTGTTTTCTTCTTGTTTCTTTCTTTACATACACTGAATCAATATCCAATTGGGCAAGCACCCGATTCCTTCTCTTCACTTTAACCATGTACACAGACCAAACTACTTACCCATCGACAAGCATCTAGTGCCTTCTCTTCACTTCGAAAATATACACACACTAGTTTGGTTTCCCATCGGAAAACATCTAATTCCTTATCTTCAATTTGACCACATACACACACCATATTGGTTGCCCATCAGTAATCATCTAATGCCTTCTATTCACTTTGACCACATACACACACCGGATTGGTTTCCCATCAGCAAAAATCCAGTTACTTCTCTTCTCTTCTCTTTGATTTAAAATTTACTATGTGACCCATTAGCCCTCTAAATGATAACTTAAGCCCAATCATAATATGGTGATTATGGGAACTACCAAACTAGGTAGTATTCTATCAATAGGAATATATCTGTGTTTCACACGTGTGTAAGCCTAGGCAGTCCCATACCTACTTGTGTATGGCACTTCACAATACAAGGCCTCAGACAGTTCCATACGCTTTTAAACATGTTCTCACATACACAAGACATAGAACCAATTATTCCCATACCTTCCTGTCCTCAACACATAAACACAATACACAGCTCCACATAGTCCCCTACCTGCCTGACTTGAACACATTGAACAATGTACACTTATATACATTATACGACACAAAACACCTATAATACAACATATTTTTTCCCATTCCCCTATGCAACACATGCACATGTACAACAAGAGCACATATACATATAACATATCAAATTGAAAAATATCACAATAATCCAAGGACCATGTTGTCTCTCATGGTATATCACCATGTTTCCATTAATTCATGGAGCTCCTTATCTCTCATAGAATATCACTATGTTTCCATGAAAATAGAGATGACCTTGTCTCTTATGGCACATCACCATGTTTCCCTTAATCCAGACCCCTTTGTCTCTCATGGCATGTCACCATTTTTCCATTAATCGAGAGAACACGTTGTCTCCATCCATGTTAACTGAGCCATACTACCTCATTATTTTACCCATGTTCTTAATACTGACATGGACATGATTTAAGAGATATGTTCACATGATTATAATTTGGCAGAATTCTCCTTTCTTCCTAGTGAATTCTTCATCACAATGGGAATTATTTTCATGCCATCGATATCCTTGAATTTTTTTTTTTTTTTAGTAATGATCCTTTCATTCAAATCACCTCTAACAATCCTATCAGAAGCAATGACATTTTCATAGGTATAAACATCTACATCAATCAACATGAACATGTATGCCATATACCACCATCCACTAGCATAATCATGGATGCATCACACACGTGTCCATCAACATAATCACGTATGTGATATATAAGTATCCATCAACATAATCATGTATGCAGTACATAAGTACATGTGTGGGTATAGTTAGCAGTTACGAGAACTCCCTTCTTTCCAACTTCCAGGTTGCACATGTATTTTTCCATTATTCTCATGGACCCAACCAAACCATTAGACTATTACATTAATTAATAATTGCCATAACAACTATTGATAGTGACCAAATAGATCTAGGGTTTAAATGGCTCCCTGATTCACGCTAAACATGTGTTACACAGTCTCTTTACATTTTTATTGTTTTCAATCTTGTTTGTTGTTATGTTCATGTAAATATCCTAATAGTGTTACATCTCACCTAAAAATTTACCCGGCATGTTCCCCTTCATGCATATTAAGCACCTACCCTTCTTCAGGGTTTTTTAACCTTCCTTCCACTCCAAACCCCTTAGTCCAACATCCCCAAGCATACAATTTCGAAATTTAAGAAAAAAAAAATCAATGCAATGGGAAAACAAAGGAAATGATTTCAAAAGGACATTGAAATTCACAACAACATTTGTTCACAAAACAACAAGTAAAGAAATGTCAAAAAGAATACCAAAAACAACATGATAATGAAGACCAAAAGCAACATGATAACCAAGACCAAATCCAACATGGTAACTAAAACCCAAAACCAACATCACCATGCATAAGTCTAAAATAAATTATATCAAATAAAGAAGTGAGTAAATTAAACAATAGCGCATAAGCATAAATAAACAGTCCCTAAAATCAACTAAATCTCCATGAGTCCAACATTCATGGCACTCCTACCCATCATGTAATGCACATAGGTATGTATTTACATGTGCACAGTCACATAGAAAAATGAGTTCAATACCTCTTCAAAAGTCTCATAATGACCTTGAAATCTCACATTCCCCAAAAGTCCACAGGGGACCCTTTTCAACACATACACACACACACACACATATCTCAAGGATCTTGAGGGAATGCCCCCTCCTCCTTCTTGGCATCTTTCAGCATTAATGCATGTCCCTATGGATCGTAGAGGTATTTCCTTTCTTCTCATGCCTATGGGAACAATCACTTTTCGGAAATCATTCCCCACTGTTCCAACAGGATGTTATCTTCTCCTACTTCTCAACTTTGTCTTCCTACTTTTACCATCCTTTCTTTTGGAGGATCCAACATGGTACGTCCTTTCTCATAATTTTTTTTACAACTCAATATTCCACTCATCCAGTTCTAATTTCTTCCTCGTGAGTTTCTAAGTTCTACCCTAAAAATATTTAACTCACCTTCCATGTCCTTGAGCTTAACCTCCATACATTTTAAGGTTCTCTTCTCTTGGAGGAATCTCCCTCCTCGTTTTCAATGGGCTTGGTCAATATCCTATTACAAAATTCCACAATACCTATTTCCTTCCTCTGCCACTAAATCTTGCTATGTGTTTTCATATACACTAAACCATTCGTTCATAAAGTAAGTTAATGACACATGTGTCAATCGTCATCTTTTACCATATTAGGCCAAGTATGGAATCCTGCAATTGGGACACATCCTTAAGATGATCATCAATCCACATGTCATAAACCATGAAACTAGTTTCACATATATAAGCTTGCTTTAAAAACTTAAAAACACATGTATTAATATTATTCATGATCATCATTATGCCAGAGAAACATTTATAATTCAGTATTTAACAATACTAATAACATTATTTAAAAACATCTTTTCCACTAAGGCCACACTACTATTTTTAATCAACTTTTAAACATAAGAAGAATTCAACCATCTTATTAAGATCAACAATAGACATATAAACTACAAATTAAAAGGATCAATTAGAAAAATCTCAAATTATATTAATCTTTATCATACATGTAATTATCATATTCACACATATGCTTATAGGGATTTCATGTAGTCAGGTTAGCACATTTCATAGCATTGTCCTAGTCAGCATGCACTCTGCTTGTGCAATCGTTCCATAACTAACCATGATCCTTGTTTCTATATCAAATACATGCAATCTAGTTATCATCCACTTGGATTTATAAAAGATGCACAACATCATACCTTTAATATCTTTAGGCACTATATCATATACATGACATTGCATGTTCCCATCCAATTATCATATATGTATATATAAAAATATATATGAAATCAATAGTAGCAACCATGCTATGCAACATAAGAAATCATAGAATCATGTCAGAATTCACATGCACACACATCTTGATTAGCTACCATACACATACATATAAAATTTTATAAATATACATAATGCAAGCAACACAAGGAGTTTTCCTAAGGTACCTTACATCATATTAATAGTCGCATAAATATTCTACCAATCATGAAAAGGATCATCATATCAATAATAGTGATGATACACAAAAGAAACCATATACTAAACCATGTTACATAATTGGAGCACAATATAAATGCATTAATCATGCATGTTATAATCATTTACAACTGACTTTTAACATCTAAATAATTTTTTATTAATTTTCCAAAAATCATACAAGGCCCTCTCCCTTGGGGAGTCTCTAATGTTTCTTGATCATGATAGATTCAAATGATGGATCTAAGCTCATGCTTGTGACAAGCACATCCAAGACCAATTTTTAACATAGATGCTCTGATACCACTCTGTAACATACCCGACCCCTCAGGTTACCATTACAGCAATGAGGTAATTTCTTTGTTGTCCAATCTATGAACAAGTTTGAACTACTCCTCGTATCATCCTTCTAATAATCTATTGATGATTGAACTAGCGCCACAAATAAACCACTAACAGTCCATTGCCTAATTATTTATAGGCTAATTCAGATCTCTATCCAAAATGCTATGGACAGTCCACCAAAATCAACTCCTCTTCATGTCAATCCATTCTTCATATGGCACATTTCTTCTACTCAGGATCCACCCTCCTTTGGATCATCTATATCCACACATACTTCGACAAACCATATTCCAGATCTGTTGTCTATATTGTAGAGATAAACCTCTCTTTAAGGGTCACAACCCCTCTTCTTATACACATATTTGTCACAGTATTAAGGGCATACCTTATGGACTAAACATGCTATGAAACTACCCTAACTAGGGCATTATAATTATATTCTAATTTCTTTAGAACGAATCCTATCAACCAATAGAGAAAACAACAAATCTTGCTCCATAGGAGACCTGACCTAGCTCATATGCATCCATAGATTTTGGGCATTTCTTTGACTGAATCTTGACATGAAATTTAGATCTCTACAACCATCAAACTAGCATTACCTCATTCAATATTATGCTTATGGCTACTGCTATTCTAGCCCTAAATTCTTGTGCAAGCCCTGGATTTTTATTGGTCTTTATCACATACCTTTCGCCCTCCTTCATAATTTGATCCAGTCTTCACACAGAGACACCATTGAAATCACATTCCTAGATTCTCATGAGCATCCTCTCTTGAGCTCAATGTTCCAAAAGAGAACTAATAATATGCCATCCTAGTTCATAATTCAAACCCATTAATGTATGTGGAATTCTTGTGAACCCTCACATGATGACCTTGCTCTTGGTGGATTATCATGGCCTCCCTTTAGAAACCCTTACTTGACGCTTTAACATGGCCTACTTTAGGACTAGATCTCTCCTGACCTCCTTGATTAAATGAGATCCTTCTCACTCAAAGTTATTTCCCTCATATTAAGGCTTCCTTAAATATCTTTTCCTATGCCTCTTAGGAACTCTCTAAAACTTACGGGTTTTATCCACTTAGACCTTAGGAAATATTAATTTTCCTTTTTAATTTTCTTTTATATTTTAAAACCATCTTGGTTCAAAAACCCCTTCCCTTAGTTTGTTTTCCCACAAAAACTCATCTCACTAGGCTTTTGGAGTACCTCCAAAGCTACACAATTCAAAAACATAGTCTAGTTGTAGTATGTAACTTGGTCAAGCTCTTGTAGTCAAGTAAGGACTTGGTTAGGTTCCCAAGATGCAAATTAAGGGTATTTATGAGGGCATGAAAGATAGGGAGGGTTACAGAATGCCAAGGAATGAAAATGTGTGCTAACACATGCCAAAAAAATTTAATGCATGTTGAGGAGTGTTAGGGTATCACAAGGGAGAACTAGGTTAAAATGCATGGGAAGGAATGAATAAGATTGTGTGCCAAGGTGTGTCAATGAATTAAAGTGTGCCATGGACGAATTGTGTTAGGAGAAATCCATAATAGGATTTGCAGGAGCCAAGGCTGTGGTTGTGATAATGCGCTCCACATAATAGTTTTAGACAAAGGGATACTTTCTATTGGGCACAACACTATTTTTATTTTAGCTATTATTTTTATATGAGTTGTGGCACACTTTGGCTGCATGCTCATATTTTTTACTATTCTATATAATTGGATATTGTACATTGTTGTGTAAAATTTTTGGGTCAATTGGCTTGTGTAAGCTTATATCTTGTATATCTTATGCATCTTGTGGTTCTTGCAAACTCTCTGTTAATGATCTATTGTTTATATGAATTGAATATACATGTGAAATATTTCTTGCATAAGCTATGTTTCTTAGTTGTTTTATGACCATGTCTAGATGTGATCCTTGTCTTGGTAACTAGCTAACTAGGACAAGCTAAGCTTAGACATGAGTGGCCTAAGATGACTTATATGTAGTTCATAGGTGAAAAAGGTGTAATATACCTATAGTCGGTATAGTTGGTCAAATTTCTGTCGCTGAAGCTAACCAATGTCACATGAACTCCAATAGTCAAGGACTTCATTCAGTTCCCAAGCCATGAATAAATGTAAGGCCAGTTGTCAGGGAATGAGTTCGAAGGGTGCTATGGAATTCCAAGGCATGCTAACATGTGCCAAATAGTGCGAAGGCATGTCAAACATGTTTAGATGTGCAAGTGCTATGGCATGCCAAGATGTGCAAGGGTGTGACAATGTGTGTCAAGGAATGTCAAGGCAATAAAAGGGGTAAAGAAGTTAAAATTCAAGGAAATGAACAAATAAGAGGGATGATAAGTCATCAATTTACCTTTTCCAAGAGGGGCATTCTAGGGACACAAACACTAGGTGCTAATAGGTTCCAAGTGTCAAGTCTTAGTGCATTCTATGTCCCAAATCTTCCTTTGTTCTTCTTATATACCTTCAAATAATTGATCTCAAATAAATTTAATATTAAACCATACCAAAGCATACCAAGGAATCTCAATGCATGGCAAACATTCTAAGGCTTGCCAAGTGGTTTTGTGTGTCTGGGAGTTTCATGCATGATATGAAGTGGTAGGGTGTGTCAAAAAGCACTAAGGTCTTCCATAGAGTGCTAATGCATGTTGAGGAGTATTAGGAAGTACTACAACAACACAAGGGAGCCCTAGGTAAAAATGAATGGAAGTGAAAGAATATGAGGGTGTGTAATGGAGTGTCAAAGAGTTTTAGTTCTTATGCCAAGGAGGGACTAACAAGGTATGCTAAGCACTGGTAAGGTGTGCTAGCGAATATCAGGGCATTTCAAGAAGTGCCAGAGTGTGCTAGGGAGTTCCAAGATGTGTTAACATGTTCCAAATATTTCCAATCCATGCCAAGACATGCCACGTGCTAAGGCATGCTATGTTATGCAAGGTACAAGAGTATTCCAATATGTATCAAGGAGTGTCAAGGAAACAAAAGGGAGAACCAGACTAAAATGAAAGGAAATGTGCACATAAGAGGGTTAATAAATCGAGACTTTATCGTCTTCAAAAGGGGCATGCTAGGCACACTAATAATAGGTTCCAATACATGCAAATTTCCAATCTGTGTGAAGTGTTAATGTGTGTCAATGCAAGCCAAGGTGTTCTAGGGCATGCTAGGGACTACAGAGCATGCCAACACATGATAGGGGAGTTTTATCTTGTGCTAGAGCATCCGAACATGTGCTTGGGTGTCCTAGTCATGGAAATATGTTCTAGGTACAAACATGTTCCAAGACATGTGAGGTGCCAAGAAATTTTATTGTGTGCTAAATCATGTTAGTATGTCCCAAGACCATTGAGGAGTGTTAGGTCTCTCTTATTACTAGAATTCACAAATATTGATTATGTATTAAATAATATAGTTCTTACACACAATCGTGGAAATTTATCTAAGGTGAATTTGGTAGATAATAAACCTAATAAAGATAAATCATATGTTGACTCATAGGAAAACTATATTCTCATTACTTGAGGGAAATGATACACACTAATTACGTATTAACAAATTGATTGACTCTAACCACTATGGACTTGGACACATAATGAAAAAGACTCTACAACAATTGTTTTAAATAATTACATTTTGAAAAAACATATAGTAATAGGCACATAACATCATAAAAAATTCATTGAAATGATGAATTATGGCGAACATTTTTTTACCATCACCAAAAGTAAACAAAAAGAGCATTGGTGAGGGTCAACAAAAGAGTGTCGCTAGAAGTGTCACCAAATATATAATTAGTGATGGGCCTTTAATGACCCTCACGATAAGTGTGAATGAAGATGGCTTTAGTGGAAAACCTTAAAGGACCATCACTATATAGATTTACAACAACGCTTTTTTAAAGACCTCTTGTAGAAAACAACAACCATCCCCCTTCCCCCACATTTTTACTTAGTTTCTAATAAATAATGGGAATTTTTTTCTTAATTTAGTAGTTAAAACATTTTATTTTTTTAATAATGGACAATAGGGAAATAATTTATAAGAACTTGAAATTATTTCATAAAACTTAAATTTCTTCCCTTATTAGAATGAATCATCAGAACTCCCTTATCGAAGGTGAATTTTAAAAGTGTTACAAAATACTAAAGTTTTGATTGGGCAACTACCAAAGCTCCCTTTATACTTAAACTTATGCTATCAAGTCATTTTTTATTAGGACCTCTTTATTTCATAAGCTTTATTAATAAAAATTTATGAAATAGCTGATCTCCCAAGTCTGATGTCCTGATGCAATTAATATTTAAATAATTAGCATTTCAGAATTATCAATATCGCAAGTGAAATTTAATTCTGCTTCCGAAATTACAAATCCTCAAATTTTTATGATTAAAATATTCCTTTTCATAACTTCTAATTTCATAGGCTCATTTTTAATTACACTTCTGAAGAACTCCTAATATTTCGGTAATGCTCATTTTGGGATTTATTATTATCAAAGCCATCTTATTTCGAAATTTTTTATTTTGGAGAATCAAAATATTGTAAGGTTATTTAATCTCCTCTCTGATATTTCACTCCCAAATTCCTATGTGACACCCTTCACATGGTTTCCCGTGATATTTTCTATTAGATTTAAAGTGATTTGAATGCCTCTCGAAAACATAAATTGTTTACATTTAATTAACTTTCATAGTATTAATTCATTTTGAAAACCAGATCTATTATCGTAAATATTATTTTCACCAACATTAATTTGTCGATAATCATTGTTTTTGTTAAGTTCCTATGCCTATCTCTTACAAGAAAACCCTGATTCTCGTAAATATGAATAAATGAATAACAGAGGCAAGGCTAAGAAGAAGGTTCCTTCACAATAATCATCTAGTCTGTTTATAGAAGACACAAATTAGAAAAGCCTACGAGTTGGAATGTTTTCTGATACATTATGCACCAAGGACACTGGAATTTCTTCTTGAGAAGTCATTTATTAGCATTATCAGGATGATAATCTGAAGGTTACAGGGAGAACAATTATAATAGATGATAGTGTCTCGGTTTTAAAATCTACTTATAGTGATGTTTCCAAATTTTTCTTGCATTGGATTGCATCAAGGCCAAAACTACTTCCTTATACATATATGGTATGTTAGGTCTTGGAGAATTTGGAAATCTCCAAGAAGAAAATTCACACCAGAAAGGGCACAGTTATTAGGTGTTTTTCTAGCAATTATTTGTAGAGCATGTATCACCTACCTACTCCATAGTATAAATAGAATGAAGGCATATGCGGAATCTTTCATAAATGAGCATGGACACTTGTCCGAACAAACTATACCTTGGAGAAAGGACCCACATAAACATAATGTGGAGGAAACTGGTGAGTATTTAGTTGATTCTCTCGTCGATCATTTTTCCAAGTCATTGTCTTGCTATTTCAATTGCATGAAATACCTTGTAACAACCCTAGTGAAAAGTTCATGTAATAAAAGTTAATAAAGAAAAAATTAGACCATGATTAAGGGACACTTATTCCAAGTTGAATGTTGGGCAGAGATATCCTAGAGGGCATCACTAGATGTGTCTTTTGGTTAAGGAAAATTGGCAAAGGCTAAGGCAAAGGCATTAAGAGGAAAAAAGGCATTTTTAGCAAATGTATTTATGAAATAAAGGAAATTACAAGAAAATTAAGGTGAAAGGTCATAGGTTGCATTGATCTAGATTTAAACAGGAACGCAAAAAACTATAGATATATCCATAAATGCAAAGATGTAGTAGAAATAATAGTTCATTTCATTAATAGCAAATACTGAAATATGCTTACAAATAGAATGGAAATAAGACTAGCTCAGACAATGGTAGCTTATCTCTGAGAAGAGATCTCATAGCTACATGCCTCTGAACTGCATTATAATGAGGCTCAAGGGAATTTTTATTATTGAACAATAAGAGCAAACTCTAAACAACCAAAACCCTAACCCAAGGAGATGTAACACCAAGAGTTTATCGGCCTCGTTGGAGTCAGTTGGACAACCAACTTCCCAGGGTCGCAACTTGGTCATATTATCTCTATTTGACGTGCATGATAACCCATTGAAAAAGATCTCTCCAAGGACTAAAAACAAGAAAACCATTTTAGTTACAAAATTGATGGCGGTAGATTGCCAAAAAACATCGTTTAGGGACTCAAAATTGCTTCAGAAGCTTAGGACCCGAAATACTGCTAAAAATAGTAGATTGTGCTACAATTAAGGAAATTGAAAAAATGAAAGAAACAATGGTGGGGGTCCAAGTGGAATTGGTGGGTGCCAACCAATATCCACTTCGATCATTCCTCCCCACTTAGGAAGGAATGGTCCCCATTACATTGAATTCCTCCATGAGATGAAGAAACTTCTACAGAACTTCGTCCCTAGTGAACCACTTGCTTGGGTAAAGAAGTTGGTTTGCTTTGACAACTCCATATAGTTGGATCTTCTGTTGGTGAGTGTTATTGATATACTTGTCCATGATCCAATTAGTTATGGCTTGCTCCATCAATCTGGGTTTAACTCTGTAGGTGTGAGTTGTTCTGCAATGTCTAATGTGTCCAACAATGGTGGGAAGTATGGTCCAAGGTAGTCCACATTGAACATTAGGTGCAGGCAAAGGAATGGGGGAATGCTGAGCTCAAATGCATTGTTTCCCACAACCTTGGTAATTTTGTAAGGACCATGTTGGAGTGGTCTAAGTTTACGATAGGCTCTGGTAAGGCATTCCTTCTACAAATGCAACCAATCTTTGTTGCCCACCTGAAACTTCTGTGGTACTTGATGTTGATCATTTCACTACTTGTACATGGAATTTGATTTCTCTAGAATGTCATGGAACTGCTAGTGGATATGTTAGATGTGCTCAATGAAGTTGTTTTCCTTATCAACTTCTGTTATGAAACCAACTCATGAAAAGATAGAAAAGATAGATCAACGCCTTAGAATTCAGCCTCTTCGAGGGGGCAACCTCCTTTACGTTACATAAATGAACGATTCTTGGATGATACAAATGAAAAGACCTCCTTTCTATATATAGGAGTCTAAGGGGTCATAATATAATCAGAGCCTACATAACAATAATAATGTAA
>APFE030759683.1:0-21941 GCA_000404065.3 Pinus taeda | reverse complement strand
AAGAACAACAAAGATCCATCTTAGCTAAGGATCCAAGGGATGAGAGCAAGCAAATTAACTAATTATAATAGATTAAATATGGTCCATGACCTTTTAAAGTTTTTGGTTATTTTATTTTCTTTGACATGATTCATCCAATTAGGTTTAATATTTTACAACCAAATAAGTTTTTATAATTTAGATAATTTCTTAAACAAAACACAATGTGATTAAAGTTAAGAGAGAGTTGGGGAGGGGGCAGAGAGAGGGAGTGAGATAGTTAAAAAGTTGGAGGACAGAGAGAGAGGAAGAGAGAGTGATGTGGGGAGGGGGCAGAGAGAGGGAGTAAGATAGTTAAAAAGTTGGAAGACAGAAAGAGAGAGAGAGAAAGAGAGAGTGATGTGGGGGAGTGAGAGGGAGGTGGGAGAGAGGGAGTGAGAGGAAAAAAGAGAGGGGAGAGAGAGAGAAATGGAGTTGGAGTGGGGGAGAGAGGGAGGAAAGAAAAAATACATAGAGATATAGAGATGGAGAAAGAGAGGAGTGGGAAGGGAGAGATGGAGAGAGAGTGAGGGAGAGAGGAGAGGAGGGAAGAGAAAGAAGAGGAGAGGATATAGATAGGGAGAGAATGGGAAGGGAGAGAGATGGAGACATAGAGATGGAGAAGGATGGGGAGGGGGGGAGATAGTGATAGAGTTGGAAGGAAGAGAGAGAGGGAGAGTGCTTTTGGGGGAGAGATAGAGGGAGGTAGGAGATAAGGGATAAAGAGGGAGGAAGATAGAGATGAGGAGAGAGAGATGGAATTGGAGGGGGTAGGAGAGGGAAGGAATAAGAAAAACATAGAGGAAGAAATATGGAGAGAGAGAAGGGGTGAAAAGGGAGTCATGGAGAGAAAGTGAGGGAGAGAGGAGAGCAAGAAGGAATAGAGAGAAGGATATAGATAGAGAGGAAGATAAAGGGAAGAAAGAGTTAGACAGAGAAGGGGAAGAGAGGGAGAGAGAGTGTTTGTATGTTTGGGGGGTGAGATAGAAAGAGGGAATAACAAAGAGACACAAATACAAATATAGATATTATATAGTATTATATAACCAACCTAGATCCATATTAACCTATAACTATCAAGTGCCGAGAGAGATCCAATCTGTCGAGGTGCAAACATTTCCTCAAGTTTTGCACTAGGAAAAAAGTTTTCACCTCGAGGGATTGGACCCCTCTTGGCACTTGATAGATCCGGGGTTAAGATGGATCTAGGTCAGTTAATATGAAATTAAAGTAGTTTTTATTTGATATTATAGTCTTAAAATTTAAAAATTCCCTTCAAATTAATTTCAAATTGGAACTAGATCCAATTAGATTCAATGAATAGATTTTAAAAAAATACATTAAATACCTTTTTTTATTAAAACATATATTTTTAAAATTATAAATTATTAGAGATAAATAATGTGAAGTTGGCTCACCTATACACCATGTGAGGATGAAGAAGTGTTTAAGGAAGGATAGCCTTTCAACCAATCTTTAACAACCTTTCAATCCCCCATCACTTGTAAGTTTAGATTACTTAACACAATTAAGATGACTAACATAAAAACCTAATTCATATTATTGTAGTACTTGTTAGGTAGTTGTATTTTTGTTCTTAGACTAAATTATTCATTTATGTTAGACATTTTTAGTTGTATTACTTATTAGCTAGTCACATATTTTAACCTCTGACTAAATTAGTGATTTATGTTAGTCGTTTTTAGTTTAGTCACTTAAGATTACTCATTTTTGGTAGAATTTCACTTGGAAAAGTTGTGGTGACTAAGTTTCTTAGTCACCTAGTCACTAATTGCTCATTTTCTACTAGTGTTGTAAGCACCATTAAGTACGATTAATTTGAGATGATGATCTCTATTGAGGGAGAGTCGAAACAAGTTGTATAGAAGTTTATGAGGCTAAAGGAGAAGTTGAAATAGTTGAACATGGGCATATGGTGTCCCTTATGGTTTAATATTATAGAAGAATAGAGTGAAGAAGAAGAATAAGGATGATGAATGGAGAGTACATAGTAAGGGTGGTTCAAAGAATGATGGTGAATACATAAGAAAAGAAAACATATGATAGTTTCATCCAAAACCTTTTAAGTATAATGCTAAAATAATTTTAATTGCGGGAGTTTAATTAAGAACCATCAATATGGATTTTACAATCATACACACCCAAAAAATATTTCCAACTCACTTTCGCTTATCTAATGTTTTTCTTGATTTTAGCAGCAACATGGCCAAATATTTTGATTAGCACGCTATCGTCCTTTGGAGTTAGAGTATAAATTTTTTGTATGTTATCTAGGTAACGTGTATATTCCTTCGCACCAAATTTCATAAAAGGATGTTGAGCTTAAGTTCCATTCATATGACCAACTTTAGTGCATAGAAATTTCATATTTTATGGAATAACAAAGCCTAGTATTTTGATCAACATGATCTTATCTCTTTGAGTCAAGATATATAATTTGAATATGTTATATAAGAAGCCTTAATATATTTATAATAAAATTTAATCAAAATATATTGAGATTAAGTATTGCAGCTATGTTAAAAACTAGCTTTCAAAAATTCCCATATTTTTGTAGAAACAAGGGGTAGTGTTTTTAGCAATGTGCCTTAAATACTTGGTGTTCGAGTTTGAAATTTTTATATGTCATAGAGGACACACACACATGTACACGTGTGTGAGTTTAATTTCTATTATGGAAATTTATACACAACCATTAGGAGCTATTGCTCCATAATCTTGGCGCTAAAAAGACTACCAGACATTATAGGAGTATCTGGCAAGAAGTAAACAAATAAATAAATCCCTAAATTAATCAATCAAATTGATCACTCATGAATATATTCTCTATCTAGGGTTTGAGCTGAGCACATAAAATCCTTGCATATTGGCGATGGATATTTGGCTTAATGTAGATAATTCCTACTCTTGCCAAGAGATCTCGTCCTCCATAATAGATCCATAACCTACACACAATCACCACCAAACAAGGAGTGCAAATGGCCTTCCGCATAGGACTATCAACTTAAAAAAATGAACATAAACATGAGAAAATACATTATACATCCATATCTGATAGGAGGGAAAATTTAATTTTATTAATCATGAAAGAAAATTAATACAAAATGTACACTTTCACAAGTGGATCCTCCTCTCCAAATTATGAGAGTCTCCCCCTCTATGAAAAGTGTGATATTGAGAACAAGATGACTCACAAAATTGGAATTATAATCAAGATAGAAACCTAACCCTGTAATTCTCTCTCTAGCTAGCTTGAGCCTCAAGGATGGAATAGTATATTAATACCCATAGGACTCCCAAGGAGGATGAATGTAGACACCTAGGGTGAAGAGAAGTTAGGAATATTCTCTAATAATTCAATGAATCCAACTCGAATAGATGAGATAAGATGTAAGCCTCTAGAACATAAGCTAGGGTCACAAGGACTAAAGAAGGAAATTTTGGTGCCACCCAATATGAAGAAGGATGCTCCCTGCGGCTGGAGGCCTACAACCACTCTATCATAAACTACATCCCAGCGGCTATGGCCTAAACTAGGTCAATAGAGAATTCAATTCTCATAAAATGGTCAACTGGTAAAAGCACTCATAAGTACTGACTCTATGGAGAAAAATAAATTGATAAATTATTCCCCCTAATGCATGAGGTTAGAGGAGTAATTAATGGATGAAATAAATTACAATAAAGCTTAGATGTCAAAATGGGAGGAAGGAGACAAATTCAAGGAACTATATTAGAAGAATCCAAACATTGAAGTCTCATATGTGGTGATAACATCCTCAAGGTGGGCATACCCATGCTCATCCATAAAGATAAATTGAACATGGCCACTAAACATACACTACAAATCCATGAAATGAAATGTTAGGACATGGACATGAAAAATATACAGTGGATCCATGTGACTTATCAAACAGATCATAGCCACCAACAAATATAATGTGGATCTATGTCACAATATACATAAATAGGACTATGGACACATGAAATATAGGAGGCTTCCTAGAGTAGTCCACAAAGTATGTAAACAATACATAACTCCCAACACATCTTGGGAAGGGTTCCATATAAGAGTGAGATGTTCCTAACCTAGTGTCTTCAACATAAACTGAATGATATGAATCTATGGCATACAAATACATGTGTTGATGTTGAGCATGATAGAAACCACCTGATTACCAATCAATGAGGTATAAAAATAACATATGTGAAGGGACCCACAAATGATGAAAATGGACCCCGAGGTACCAAGTATAGTCCATTAGGCATGAATAGATGATCTGATGTTGAAAATCAGTGGAATCGACCTATCAGGAGTCAACGATGTAAACCCACTTGTTATCGGGAAATCTAGTGTCTATGCAGAGCTGCTAGTCCCACTAAGACGGGTAGCTATCTTAGAAACAAACAGATTAAAGTTACTTTAGCTTTCCTTTACGAGAAGTAGATAGGAGAGGAGCAAATAATGCCAACCTCAATCTTTCGCTTGGTTCTCTGCTTGTTCCTTCTCCTCTTTGACAAATCTTTGCCGCTTCTTCCTTGACCACTCTGCTTCAAAGAGTACCTGTAAAGTCAAAGCAGCATAATACCTTCAAAGTGCAGAGATCTACAATCATAAACAATACAGGACCAGATATATATTGACCACATACATGCATATATTAGAAAACATACAAGAATGTGGAGGAAAACGTGAATAACTTTATTGATATAGAGATTAGAAGAGAGGATTAGAACCCATTGATCTAACTTAGCGTCATCTTCCCAGCATGAAAGCCCTTCTTCACCTCATGAAAAGCTTAGATCACCCAACACTATGATATTCCACCAGGAAACCAACAACACTTCCTTACAAGATACAAGATTCCAACCTCTAGATCTCTGGGATGAGGGATCCATATATAGATGATTGTAAGAGGGTGAGTTAGCTTTTGGGATTTTGATTAGTGTCCTCTCTCTGATAGTTCTTGATTCCACTTGGAGATTGATGATCTCTTACTTATCCCTGGGAAAATTCAAAGAGGCAAGTGTCACAGGAGAAGTTCCTGGAAGATTCCATGATCATCCACCTTGCAAATTGTCTCTGCAATTTGTCTAATCTCCCCCATCTCACCCTAAAGAAAGGGTTTCCAGTATGCATCACACTTTTTACACTGAGAAGGTGAGATGCATCACACCCTATGAACTAAACAGTCTGTATGGTCCATTTTGGACCAGTTTTGAGCAGTTTTCTGTGGAGAACTTTTGGGAGATGATGTAATCAACTGACCTTGTTCCTTTAGGGCATGAAACAAGAATTTTAAAGACTTATAATCCCTTGGTTTATGGACATATGTGATTGGGGTTGCAGTGCTCAAATATGTCTATAACAGTTGCCCCCTAAAGCATGAGGTCAAAAATCTTTTGATGTCAGGTGAAATGCGTTATCATGAGGATCCGAGGTTTTTCGAACTAGAAGGCAACCTATAATAAGATAAAATACAATACATTATCTTCATAACATTTTCATGATCTAGCTGAGGTGGGCATTCCCATGCTCAGCTTTATAAATTCATTTTCATGGACATAGGACAGACAACCGTTTGTGTGGCAGACTGAGGATTCTGGTAGAGTCATGATGTAGTAATGATGTAAATTTGATGTCTTTATTTTCCTAAATATATCACAGCTCGGATGGATGAAACTAGATCCGGGGTCTTCAAACTCATCCAATCTTCGCCAAAAGTACAAGTCGGTCCACGTGAAAATTGTTTTGGAGTCGAACATGGAATGACATCACCTGATTACCAGCCAATGATGTAAGCTATTAACAGGCGCAAGAGGAATCACCAATAATAATGATGACCCTCAAGTTACTACAGTACAATTCGCGTGGTGTGAAAAAGGGACTTGGTGTCGAACACCACGCAAAATCTTTCGGTCGAAGGCCATTGATGTAAACCTGTCGCTGGATGTGAGAAACTTGCCATTGAGGCATGCAAGCTTCATAGTACTGAAAGGGTTGTTCCTAGGTTGACTTCTTGGATAATGAGCTGTCATCGACAAGAAGTAACCCGTCGTAGGAGGGCCTTAATGAATCCCACATCTACGACACGGAACGAAGCAAATGATTTTGTGGAGGTGAAAATGATCTGATGATACAAGGTTCAAGGTGGCAGTCATGAAGAATGAAGCATGAAGGTATTGCAGCGGGTGAGACACAGGCTTGGCTGGTGAATTCTTTGATCGACTTCTCTTGAACATATCGACGACACTGAAATGGATTGGTAGTGTTAACCTCAAAGATGGATGGTACGGTGGACGAATGGTAATATGACCGGTGAACAGAATAACCCAACCCGACTCAATCAGGGTGATGGAGTGAAAGTGTCATGTTCAATAGCGACTCGCTACCAATAAAGTTTCTTCAAGTTTTCTTCCCAATTTTCCCTAGTCATTGCTGACCAATACCTCTTTATTTTTATCAAGCTTGAGGAGGATAACATATGCTTGTTGTATAATTTTCCCTTCAGGCAAACCTGTCGCTATGTTTTAACAAGCCTAGCGAAAGTGAAACTCGTTCTTGTCTGCATGGACAAGTTTGTCGCTATTGGTTTTAACAAGTTTAACGACAAAGACAACTCGGTCCTTTTTCACTTTTAGAGAGTTTGAAAAGGTATGGAAAAGAAACTCCAGTAATCCTTTTTCGTCATATAATCCCTTAAGTCCGAAAAAGTATAAAATAATATGAAAGGGATGAATTTTCGATAGTTTGTGTAATAATCCCTCAGGTCCAAAAAGATTAAAATCTAGAGGAGGGATAGCACTCCCGGTAGCTTTAACAAGCTGGAGATGCCAACTGCTCGGCATTCTTTTCATATTTTATGAGTCAGGTGAAAAGAGCTTAAAGGAGACTCATCTTTGAGGAACGAGTGATATTTTCGGGTAACTGTTAATTCCAGGTAAGGTTTGGAATTTTGGAATCACGGCAGTGTCACAAGGATGGCTAACAGAATCACTCTTAGTAGTTGTTCCTCAAAAGGGTAAACAATCAAATGGAGGCATATGATCAGGTAAACAGAGTGGAGGTTGTTAGGTTACTATACCAATAGGTTTCATTTTTCATTATTGACAGTGGAAGTGCTAAATATGTTCATCTCTGCATGCTTCAGAGGTTCCATATTTAGTATACAGACAAGGAAGAGTAAAAAATGAAAAGAGGGTATGCCTTAAAATAATAATTAAAAGGAAAGAAAATCAATTGGTCAGAAAAATAGTGGAAATGAACCCCAAACCAAAGACCATGGAAATGACCAATCAATATGTCACTGCTATCTCATTTGCAAGTTCACCATGTGGAGATACTGCTGCTTATTACATTTGATGGGTGGCTCAACAGTTCAAGCTGGGCCATGCCATGTTTAAATTGTTGTTGTAGAATAGAGAAAGAATATCTGTCCAAACAGTTCAAGCTTGGCAGATGAGTAGCTAGGTAGAGAATTTAAGGAGCCCAACTGCTTAATATGGGCCCTTGGAAGAGATAAGGGTACATTTAGATAGGAGGGCAGTCAAAAGAAAAGAAAACATTCAGGGTTTGCAAGTTCAAATGCACCCAATCCAAAAGAAGAAAAAATGTTAGGGGTATTAGGCTGGGTAGGTAGTTTGAGGTTGCAGAAGCAAGTGTGTGATCATTATTTGTCTTAACAAGACGCAATCATTTCATCAATCACACAAGTACCAAAGCAGTTGCTTGATGGTACAACAATGGAAGCATGACTAATTCCCCTCCTTTCCCCTAAGATCACTTACTAACATCCTCTCAAGGACCTTGGGATCTACCCAATAGTGCTCTTTCACTCCATTTTTCATGAAATATCAAGTTGACATCTGAGTTGACTTAGTGAAAAGAAGCCACATTTCTTGTGTAAACATCTTCATTCTACATTCCGTTCATTTCCTATGTCTAAGTTTCACTTCATAAACTTAGCCTTTTCCCCTACAGTTTCACTCCATAAAGTCATACTAACATCTAATTTACTATTTAGCTCCCTAAGTTACTTCCCCATCCCTATTTTCATACAAAACTATATAAAACCCAAAAGAATACTAAATACCCCACCCCATAGCAATATAGCTATATAATCTAAGTTTCGGGAATATTAAGTCCATCTGGGACTTTATAACAACCCTTCCGCGTCCTAAACCTGGGAATTAATTTAACCTTTGGTTAAATTAATAGCCATAGCCCCTCCCCCTCGCTCATAACCCTTGATACTTTACCCTCTGTGCTCATTTCTAAAGTTTTCTTTAAACATTGAAATAAACAATAAACGGGCGTATACACATAAAAACCCCCATTTTCCAAAGTTTAAACCCACCCCCACTGATATTTTAATATTACATTCGGGCGGGTCCCGTACCTAACCATTCGTCGCCCCACTTACCCGTTCGTCGTTCGATACCCCGCACTCCAAATCTGACGGTGGACGGTCGTTTTCAAATCCCGAACTACTGATGTTTAGCGTCTGGGGGATGGGAAGTTTCCCTGTTGTACCCCCACCACGTGTCAGCCTCCTAGCGTGTTCGGACGCCCCTTCCCCAATACCGCCTGTGCTGAAAAGTGGTGCGGGGAGAAATCGAATACTGCTCTCCCGCCTCTGATTTCAACGCCACGTCTTCGTGACGTCATTGACCTAGTCCCCGCCGCTACTCCACGTCATCGCCACTTCATCCACCCGTGTCCACACCTTGCCACCATGTCCTCTGCCACGTCGCTATCCTCGTCAAACACCACGTCATCCTGCCGTACCCGGGACTCACTGATTACATCATGCTGACTTCATCGCGAAAAAGCACCAAAAGCGCAAATATGTCAAAATTTTAATAAAAACATGCGTTTTCGACTGTTGTAGTCATTTTCATCGGTCATAGTGGAAGAGCTGTGTGCGCTGTATTACGTCGATTCACCACCAAAGTTTAAATTTGAGCAACCACGCCGCTGCCGCCTGCAACTCCTCCACTGTTCGCCATTGCACCAGCTCAACACCCTCGACGCCATAAAAAACCAGGTATTTGCCCCTGTTTTCATTGTTTTCTCCATTTCACTTGCATAAAACTCTGCAAATTACCAAACTAAAAACACTAAAGCAGCTAAATGCTGCATAAAATTCTCCAATCAACCCTCTGTTTGAAGAACACTCTATGAACCCGCGCCCACTTGCAAATTTCACTGTTAAAACATTGTTTTAAAGGTTCATATTGCCGACAGAAGCTTCATACAGCTGTGCATTGCCCCCTTTTACCATAATCCTCTGAAAAAATCCCCTATTCAGCTCAAAAATCATCCCTATTCCCTCTGTAGTTTACCCACACAGTCTATCAACCCAGTGAATTTATCAAAGAAAGGAAAAGCTTGCTTGAATTTTGTAAATTGGCCTCTTTTATGATAGCCATAGATAGTGAAGACTACTGCCTCAGTTCAACTCATTTTCTAGCTCCTTTGCAAATACTCAAAAGTGATTTCCCTTAGTCTGCTCTTTCACTAATCTTCACTCCAAGTACAAACACAGAAAAACTTCAAAATGGCCACTCCATCAGCTTTAAACATTGCTCCTATCAATGCACCTAATAAAGAGCTTGAAGCACTGCCATTAGCTGATAGGGACTACCTCATTCAGGATTTGGTTGGAGATAGAAACCACTTGCAGACCTTTTGTCAGCTGAGAAATAGTTATCTGAGAAATAGTGACATGTATGGTATTTGGGAATCAAATTTGCCTATCTACTTCTTGCCTTTTGTAAATATTTTTCCTGAGATCATCCACTTATGTGCTAAGAATTATGACCCAACTCGGAGGGCTATTAAGTCTCCATCTAGGAGCATACTTTTTCATATTACTCCTGACTCCATCAACCAGATGCTTAACTTCAAACAAATTCAGCTATCGTTCCCTTTCTCTATGAAGTACTTGCTTGATAAAAGCTCCGAGCTCTCCACCTCTAAAATTGCAAGAATTTCCAAGACATTCATGAGGGCAGACTGCCAACCTACAGGATCACCTCCATTCCTACATGTCCATTTCAATGAAGTAGGAAAACTGATAGTTGATATGATCTCTTATGTGCTAGGTTTTAAAACAAGTGAGCACATTGATGAAACAGTGTTGGTTTTATTATCTGCATAGAGTCCAGGACAACCCCCTGCTTACAAGTATAATTATGCCAAATTCATAGCCAACAAAATACATGACCAGCTATTGAAACTGAACAGGGAGGGAGTCTTTAAATATTCATCATATATCTATCATTTGTTCATGTATTACCAGTCTAAATGCTTCCAATGCCCTATCAAGAAGTTGGATTCTAAAGGTGAAAGAAGGTCTATCATCTTTTGGTCATCAGTTTTCCATGAGGTTCAAAACTCTCCATTTTCCTACTGTGAGTTCATTGACCAATTTGTCTATCCAGTATCTTGTCTCCTAATGAGATCCCCTCCTCCTAGAATATCATATGACATACAGAAGATATTACAGTTGTCCAAGAACTACAAAATAGGTGATTGGTACCTTTACCAAAATCACACTGTCATTAGGATTTATGGCTGTGAGCTCTGTCCCTACAGGCTCCCAAGATATGTACCCATGAGATTGTTTGCCTTGGAGTAGTATAGGCAACTCATCAATTCTGATCTCACTCATTTTCATAGTGCCAAGAAGAAAGCTCACTTGAAATTCAAAGACCATCTAGGCCCCTTCATTATGAACAAGAAAGAGGGTTGGCAAGATGATGATCAAATATTAAGGGACAAATATAAGTTAAAAAGGAACTTCTGGTGGGTCCCTTATGACCTGAAGGGTTTTATCAGTGCCAAAAGAGTTAAATACAGGCTGTTGGCCTATGACCACTGTAAAATTCCACAAATTGAACAATATGCCAATAAAGATGAGTGGTTACAAGACACATTAGTTGAGGAATTGACCCAGGAAGAAATTATGGAGGGAAATGTCAAAGATTTAGAAAAAACTCTTGACTTGGATTATTCTGACCAGGTAACATTCAAGCTGCCACACCAAGTTGGAGAGGGCACATCCACTGTTGCAGCTTCACAAGCTGCCCAAGGAGCATCTACATCAGTATCAGGTACAGCTAAAGGAAAAAATCCAATGGATACAGAACAAGGAATGGTCACAGAGCATCCTACCCCCTCAAAGGAGCAAACTCAAGAAAAAAATCCTCCACAGCAAACAGAGGCACTAAAAATACCAGTTTTACAAACTTCGGCAAATGAGGAAAGAGGTAAGAAACGGGACAGGGAAGAAACCACACCTCCAAGTGGATCAGCACAACAACCTGAAGCCAAGAGGCAGAGAATTGATCCTCAAGTTGAGGAAGATACTAATGAAGAAACCATAGAAAGCCTGAGGAAGGAGAGAGAAACCAGCCAGCAAACAGCTACCAGCTCATTCCAACAGGAGCTAGGAAAGCAGCATAGTACAGAGGTGTCTTGCTCAAGACAGCAAAGCAAACAACCATCTAGCATCAAAGGAACTTTCAAGGAAATCAAGGCTCAGAATGAGATATTGAGAATACAGTTGTATGATCAATTCCTGAAAACAACACCCTCAAAATAGCAAAGATTGATGGCAGCTTACGACATCAAAGAGGAAAAAATGATTCTAACTCATTTTAAACCTACAGTTCCACAGCCCAAAACAACTGCAGACTACATAAGGACAAACATGGAAGTCCTCTCCAAGGACATACATCCAATGGATAAAATAGAACTACATAAGCAAACATGAGAAATGGTCTATGCCACTCTAGCAGACAAGGCCATGCTGGCACATCAGCTGAAAGAATCATTAAAGAACACAAATACACAGCTAGATTTGGAGAGGATGTCCTCCTCAGCCAAAGACAACAGAATAAAAACATTGGAGGACATTATTGTAGACCTAGGGCATGATCCTAAGGATCCCAAGGGCATCAGGGCCCTTATGAAGAAAAAGGAGGATGATATTGTTGCACTCAGAAAACAAGCAAAGCTGCCTACAACTATCCACCCTCAAACTGCAGAGCTTGTGAAAGAAAAAGAAATTGATGATACCATGGATTTGCTCATGAGGATGAACCAAAGAATACTACAGATGGAGGAAGAATTGGAGAGAGCATTGCAAGGCAAGCAAGGAGAGTCTACCTCCCAGCTACCTCAAACAGCTCCAACTATTGTCACTGATCCTCCCACACAAGCAACAGCAATCCCTCCTGTCATTTTAACATCCACAACAACTACATCAATTACGGATGCTACAGCAACAACAACAACACCTGAATCTAGCATGAGTATGGAAGACATGATGAAAGCAGTCAAAGAGCTAGAAATTCAGGTGATAGAGGTGAAAGAGACCAAAGAAAAGTTAGCCAAGTTAGAGGCAAACTATGACAAGTCCAAAATAACAGTGGCTGAGAAGCAAAGGGATATAAAAGCCTTGCACAGCAAAATAAAGGCCTTAGAGAAAGAACTGGCTCTAGACAAAACTCTAGCTGAAATTAAAAAGATTTTGTGGGCCAAAATTGGAAAATCAATCAGTGACCAATGGCGATCAATTCAGGCCATACATGAGCAAATAGAGTTGATAGGTATAGCTCAATTTGAAACTCAGAGGGCCAGAGCAGCATTGGGAATTATGCCTGAGCAGGCCAATAGAATGATCCATTTCCTAAACACTCATACAAAAGAGGAATTGGCAGCATTGGATATCAATAGCAGGATAGATACTATCCTGATAGCAAAAAAGGTGCTGACTTTGAGAAATTTTGTGCAGACTCTAGAAAGGAAGTGTCAGGAAATGCAGGCATAAATTAATGATTTCAAAATAAAAATAACAGCATTACAGACCAGAGGATTACCCAGCCTATTGACTAGTGTTGGAAAACTACTGTCCTGTGAAGAATATACCACCAGGATCAATAACTATGTTGCAAATCAGATTACAGCATCTTCAAGTTCTTCACAAGAAGCAGGACCTCCTTCTGGGCAATCTCTTTATGATAAATTAGAAGACCTGTTTTATATTGAGCATGAAATCAATCATCTATTTGAGGTCCCACCCAATTTTTATAGATACACAGAGGCTGATGAAACACTCATAAAGATAAGAAGACATCAACTACCTCCAGGTGATTGGTGGCAAGCAATGCTAGAAATTTTGCCCAGGTAATTTTGGTCTTTTCCCTCTTTTCCAACTTCAGTTTTTGGTCAGCTACAGGTCAGCAAAGTTGAACACGTAGGCATCCAGCCAAATATGAATACAGCAGGTAGATGGAAGTCATGGTAGTGACTCAACAAGGCAGCAGGACAACAAGCCCAAAAACGCAAATTAAATGCGCAGCCTCAGCCAACTCAGTTGGTCCCAAAAAGTCAATTTTTTCTGACAAATGGACAGCTAGCATACCAAAAATTACTGCAACATTTATTTCCGTCATCTACTTCCTTGAAGAGTTGTTGATGAAATTTATTGCATGAAGACTCATCGACTAGATATTTTCTATCTCATTTTTGTATATATACCTCCCCAAATAATGTATTTGGGGTTGGTGATTTTCTTTCAAGACCTGCGCTGTAAAATATCAAACTGTATTAATACAAATTGCTGTTGAAGTTCACTATTTCTGGATCATCTGAAGGTGGATTGGCTGTTCTGGGACCTGTTGCAGAATTCCTGTGTCATTCTATGGAACAATAAGTTGCTCTAAACTGTGTTTTATGTTCTCTATATCTGTAAATCTCATGTGTGTTTCATAATCTTGATAACAGAGAAGAAGAATAACATAGGATTTTTTTGAATGCACCCTATGTTCAATCTCTGCTATTAATTATCTTTTCTTCAGGATTAGTCATGAATATGAATTCTTAACTGCTCATGTTTGCACTAGTTCTCTCATTTTGAATACTGTTTAGGAATCCTTAATTGCTCCTGCACAATATTCATACACTTTCCCTCTGCCAGTATAATGAAAGATTCTTGATTGCCTTTCATTCCCTGACTTCATTCCATCATTTCCAGATTTGAAAATTGTTCCTAGGTTGCCTATCCTGCTCTGTAGCACTACCTTTTCACCAAGAAACTCTTTCAACAATTACACTTTCAGTAACTCCATTGCCCAATGGAAAAAACCATTTTATACTTGCACCCCAACTCTGTATGAGATCACCATCCAACAAACTTAAAACCAAACCCTGTTCATCATAACTAGCCTAAAACACTCCAAAACAAAGTTAAATTTTATAGAGAGAGCCCTCTCTGGTTGCAGGCAGGCTAGGACCTACAACTAAAAGATTGGTTAGTGGTTACCTCGGTCGTATTCCCTACAGGAAGCAGGGAACAACCTGAGTGATAACAGAGGTGTTGGAAAGAACATGACCAAGGATTAGAAGCTGATGATAATGCATTCACAAAGGTTATTTACCGGAGGTTGGTTCATTTTTTAATGAGCTTAAACTCTGGGGGAACATTTTCTCATTGCTTAGGTTTAATTTTTAACGAGCTTGAACTTCACACAAAAACTGCTCGTTTCAGTCGTATAATAAGGATGTCTCATCAATAGGTTAAATTTTTAAGGATCTTGTACCATTCAAAACTATGCTCCATATCCTTTCACTATGCAAGCTAGGAATGACCAATCCTACGAGTTTAAAGGGTTTGAGGATCTACATACTAAGAAAATAAATGATCGCTCTTCACTTGCATGCAAAAAGTTTTGCATGCCCCCAGGTATAGTGAAGTAAAGTTTTGAGGTTACACTTCAATTTGTAGACAAAACATTTGTTCTGTCGGGAAAGGCCTACCTTTTCCAGGTTACCCTATAATTTGTAGACAAAGCATTTGTTCTATCGGGAAAGACCTACCTTCTAACAGAGGTAGCTTATTCTAGTCTAATCCCATCTTCCCAAATGGATGGGTGTATCAGACTAGTCATATATTCTCCGTGGAAACCTACCCTATACCCAAAGTTTTTCTACCGAAGAAGACCAGGGTGCATACCCCCTGGGTTTCAGTCATAGCCACTAAATTACTCACATTCTTCAGGTGGATAGACTGGAGATTGATGAGACATTCCTTGCATTAAAAGACCAGTTAGGGATGGTACTTGAATATTAGCTATGTGTGAGTCGGGGAATGAAAGCTGGTCTACGAGCTGGACCACTCGGCCTTCATGCGAAAAACACATTACTCGAAAGAGTGAGGAGACAATGGCTCCCATGCTATAAATATAGTCATGCCCAAGGAGTAGATTATAATCCAAAGGTCCTTGGACTACCATTACATTCATATAAACGGTTTTCCTTCTCAAAGTTATAGGCACATTTGAAAGGATCCCCAACGGTCGACTGGTTCCTTTGCCAAAGCCTGTTAGGTTTCTCATCTCAGGCAGAAGCGATGGTGAACCAAGCGCTTTCCAAGCAGTTGAGGAATAGGATATTCATAGAAGTCCCTTTATCTATGATAGTACCGACCATGACCATTCTGTAAGCTTGTATAATGATTTGGAATGGTACATTAGATGGTAGATGGGGTCTGCCTAGTAGGTTCCATTTGAAGGAAAGACTAGGTTTCTTGGAGGTGGGACCGAATAGACGGTCGGATATGACTCTGACGAACTTTCTTCTTACGGTAAAGGAACGGGTAGATTGCCCCATGTTCATCGGAGTCTATGTTTACGAAAAGAATTTGAACGGTGTCGTTCTCATTCTCTTCGGTGACTGTATCATCTGAAGGCGGACCTTCCAGAGAAAAGACCGGGTCGACTGCCACCTCAACCTTTTGACTTTCATCTGGTGTGGACTCAGAGAGTTTATCTTCAATGATAGATGCTTCGACCGACCACAAGGGCATGTCAGTCGGATCTTCAACTAGCGATGGACTCAACAGGAGTTTCTTGTACCCAGGAGGATGTTGTAGCGATGAAGCAGGATGGTTATTCAAGACTCTTTTAGCTTCGTCCAGGAAGGGAAAATGGTGGACGACGTGATCACCTTCACACAGTTTACAAGGAAATTTACATTTCCTTTTCTGTCCAAAGACTTCGCTTTCATTAGTTGACAGTGTACTTTCAACATGAACGTCAGATGTTGATGATACCAGATTGTGCAAACAAGGAGACCAGTCCCTTAAGATCCGAGGGATGCAAGGACAATCTCGATGATAGTGGTCTCCTTTGCAAATGACACATGGAGATTTAGGCTTGGACAGTGCAGTGTGTGGATTTTCACTAGATGATGAATGGTTTCCCCTTTTTGCCTTTGGATCCTTCTTCTTCTTCTCTTTCTTCTTCCCTTTCTTCTTCTTCTCAATTACTTGGTCTTTAGCTTCATCAACTTTACCAAGTGAAGAGGAAGGAGGGGAGGGAGAAACAAGCGAAGCGGAAGATTGGGGGGTAACTCTAGTCTCATCTAGTTGTTGACTTGATTATTCAGGAACCATGGCGGTTTGAACAACAAAGGTCAACAAGAGCCATATTGGCAAGCCAATTGTCAGTCCTGGGAGGGACAATGTGGCCATATGAGGTGCGCCAACATCTCCCCAAGAGGAGAAAGGACTATGATTTCCCCCAAGGGGAAATGCTTGGTTGGTGGACTCCATTTTTCTCAACCTAAGACCAACGAGGGAACAGTGGCGTTATTCCGATTAAAATAAATTTTAGACACTTTGACACAACTTGCTTTTTCAATTTTTAAGAGTCGAGAAAAAGAAAAAGATGACTCTAGTCGCCTTCGATTTTTAATGAGCCTGAAGTGACAAGTGCTCAGATGGACCTTTTCCTTTAAGAAATCTGAAAAGGAATGAAAGGGACTACCCTGGAAATCTAGATAGAGGGATTACCAAACCAATCGCAAATTTGCAGAATACTTTTTACAATACGGCAGTCAATCTTCCCAAATGTTGTGTTCAGTGCATTGCGATCGATAGGGTGACAGACACGGCTTCATAAGGATAAAGGATGTAGCCTAAGTGGTCTCCCAATATATACTCGACGGTACGTGGGAGCACAAGTTTGTACTGGCACTTGTCATCTCAAAGAGGAGGAATCACCCAACCTACAATGAAAGCAATAGTTTCCAGCCTTTACGACGCCAAAATACGTCTCTAGCCTAGACTTCTAAATGTTGTGCGTTAGGTTCCAAAGCCTTTTTATGTTCATTGAATTTATTTTACAGTTGATCTTTCTTAAGAAGTTTTCCTTTCAGGTTCACCGCGTGATGTTGATATCCAATTCCTAAAATGCAGTCTAAGATGATAAACAATCGTTTAATCTTCTTTTTGCAATGAAAATCCTAGCTACTAAGGAAAGAGAAATGAGATTCTTTTCAACATAGAGCAGAGAGCATACACTGGATGCACTGTCCTCAATCAAACCAACAAGCAGTCTAAATGCAAATGCACATGCATGTATTTGTTTTCGCTTTCTTAATGTGTGAATGACAAAAAGAATTTTAAGTACAAATCTGAATCGTTTCAAGCAACAGTACTAACGATTTTCTTTTCAAAAAACAAAAGGAAGATAATGACGACACTTTGCGATTTTGAACTGAAAACTGCTTTCGACACTTGAAAAACTATCAATTCAAATCAAATACAAGAGTAACAGTGTAATCGACCATCAAGAACAATAGTATTCTTTTCTTTGACTGAAAACGACACTTGCGACACTTTCAAATCAAAAGACGACAACTTGATTATGCTACTTCTTTGTAAAGGAGAATCGTAAATGGCAAACAATACATAAAAACATTTACAATTCTTTGTACTATGGAGGTTAAATCATGCAAAGTAAGGTAGTTTCCACAGAGGTATACTGATCACAAATAGCAAAACTCATGAATAGAGCTAAATAGAGTGAACAAAAAACCAAAATCTAGAAGCTGAAGAGGTATTATCTGATCATCACACTTGTAACACAAGAAAAGTGTGATGCATCTCACCTACTACACACACGAGGTGCGATGCATCCAGATTCCCAAGAGGAGAAGGTGTGATGGTCTAGGGACAAGACTTCAACTTGGTTCTGGATCACAGTTTGTAGCTTAGTTCAGGGATTTAAGCCGAGGAAATGATAGTCAGTAAATGCAAATCACAGGGGCTGATCTAATGAAGCTACTTGAGCCACCACCAGGGGAATTAGGATGTTTGCAAATCAATCATTCAGTTTATAAACAAAACTCGGAAATAGACTACAGCAACATTGATCTACTTTGCACTTGCATAGAAAATGTAATTCGAAGGCTAGCTGGCTTGACTTCAGGCTTCGTCTGTAAATTTATAAAGCAAACAAATATAGACAAGCAAACAAGCTCCTCGCTCCCCAGTGGAGTCGCGATTTTGTTATCGGGAAATCTAGTGTCTATGTAGAGCTGCTAGTCCCACTAAGACGGGTAGATATGTTAGAAACAAACAGATTAAAGTTAATTTAGCTTTCCTTTACGATAAGTAGATAGGACAGGAGCAAAGAATACCAACCTCGACCTTTCGCTTGGTTCTCTGCTTGTTCCTTCTCCTCTTTGAAAGATCTTTGCCGCTTCTTTCTTGACCACTCTGCTTCAAAGAGTACCTGTAAATTCAAAGCAGCATAATACCTTCAAAGTGCAGAGATCTACAATCATAAACAATATAGGACTAGATATATATTGACCACATACATGCATATATTAGCAAACTTACAAGAATGTGGAGGAAAAATTGAATAGCTTTATTGATATAGAGATTAAAGAGAGATTTCAACCCATGATTGACGCAGCGTCATCCTCCAACATGAAAGCCTTCTTCACCTCATGAAAGCTTAGATCACCCAACACTATGATATTCCACCAGGAAACCAACAACACTTCCTTACAAGATACAAGATTCCAACCTCTAGATCTCTGGGATGAAGGATCCATATATAGATGATTGTAAGAATGTGAATTAGCTTCTGGGATTTTTATTAGTTTCCTCTCTCTGATAGTTCTTGATTCCACTAGGAGATTGATGATCTCTTACTCATCCCTGGGCGACTTCAGAGAGGTAGGTGTCACAGGAGAGGTTTCTGGAAGATTCCATGATCATCCACCTTGAAAATTGTCTCTGCCATTTGTCTACTGTTGCCCATCGCACCCTACAGAAGGGGTTTCCAATATGCATTGCACTTTTTACACTGAGAAGGTGAGATGCATCGCACCCTCTGCATTGAGAAGTTTGTATGGTCCAGTTTTGACCAATTCTGAGTAGTTTGTTGTGGAGAACTTTTGGGAGATGATGTAATCAGCTGACCTCGTTCCTTTAGGGAATGTAACAACACTTTTAGGGACTCAGAAGCCCTTGGTTTATGGACATATGTGATTGGGGTTGTAGTGCCCAAATATGTCTATAACACCACTGTCGAAGGATGCCTACCAATAAGGTCTACATTCTCTAAGGTACTATTGGTTCCTAGATCAAGCTCCTAGATAATGAGTTGAAGTTGACAGGAGAATATTTGTTGAATGAGGGCCTTAATGTAACCCCCATTAATCGACACAAAACAAACTAAGATGACATAGTGAATGGATGAAATCATGAAGCGATGAAGTACAACTAACATAGGGATGGTCAACTCAAAAAGGTCAACGGACCACTACAGATGGTCGACACAAGATGAGAATTTACTTGAACAAATAATGACACAACACACAAGTGACTTGGCAACATGATTGATGATCACCACATGGTATTGTGCAACAATGTAGCAAACATTGAAGCACGCTCCATAGTGACTGGAAGAGTAACCAATTAGAGGAGTAGATAGACTCATATGTATGGTATGACTCCTAGGTAAGATAAAACCAAATTATGAGATAATGATCTAGATAAGTGCCAAGTTCAATGGTGACGTGAATGACACTGCCATTTTGATGACTAATAGAAATAAATTTTCCTTTCCCATTTTATATTTTTAGTCTCCTTCATGGTTTATTGAGCATGAAAGAGAAGACAAGTATGCTCAATAGTTTCCTTTTTCATAGATTTAAATGAGGCAAAAAAAGATGTAAAAGTGAACTTGTACCCTTCTCATGGTTTAATGAGCTTTGAGAATGGAAAAGAGATCGCTCACTGAATTCCAATTTATGTAATAGGAAAGGACGGAAAGAACTTGACATTTTCACTTATATTTTATGAGCATTAAAATATGGCAAAAGAAGCTCGAAATTATTTTCATAAGTTTAAAAATTCATGAAAATAGGGTCAAAATGAACTTGGAATTTTGATTGATTAATGAGGATGAAAACAAAGAAAAAAGGAGCTCAATGTCATTTAGTGTTTAATGAGCATAAGAAGGACGCTGAGGAAGCTCATCTTGGAGGAATGAGTGTTATAAAAGGTAGTAGGTAGTGTTGATATGATGGAACTACTTCAAAGCATAAAGAATCATAAAGGCTATATTATAAGACCACTCATCACAATAGTTCCTCTAATAAAGGGTAAAACACCATGTGAAAGTGAATGATGGGCCATGTAGATGATGATGATGGAATGAGGAAACCAAGGCTCATCTTGCAAAAATAGGTTCATAAAAAATGCCAATCACAAGGGATAAAGTATGGAATCCTCCTAGGTTAAGGCCAAAAATATGACAAAGAAGAGGACATGATGCTCAGATTCTAGGCCATGGTGGGTCAAAAGGAGGAATTCCATACAAAGAATAAATAAGATGCTGCATGGACACCAATAAGGAAAAAAAGTGCTAGACTAGGGCATCCATGATTAGGTAGGCTCTACCGCTAAGCTATGATTTCCATAAAAGAGAGAGGCTAACTTCACATCTTAATGGGGTCAAACCTAAGTCACATTGAAGATGGAAATGGCAGTCAACCATGCAACATGGATGGTGATCTGTGACCTCCCCCTATATGCTAGGTTCAAGAGAAATACACCTAAGTTCCAAAGGATATTGTAATAAAAACACCATCTTGTCCTATAAAAACCATATAGAAAGATGAGACCCATTGTTAAATCACATAATGAAAGAAATGAACATGGATGAGGTAAGAACAAGGCCATACTTTTTTATTTTTTTTATTTTTATAATTTTTTTGGATTTTTGGGATATATGAGATACTAGAAAAGATATCACATCACACACCAAATCAAAAGGAGATGAAAAAATCACACACACTGCTATGTACATGCGCAACTCAGTCTAATAGGTCACATTAAAGTGTGCCCACTACCAGGCACAGGGTAAGGATTCACATACATGAATGCATGGAGTGAAGGTACCATGTAGCACAACATGAAGGGGCCATTCCGTAGAAGTTGAACTACCCAATTCCTAAAGGTTGATGATACTAGGGAACATCTAGAACTATAACATTATTAGGAATGGCTTGAGGACATATAAGATGAGTGGTATTGTGATCTAATGGAAGTCCTTGACAAGGAATAACAAAACATAAAGGGGGTACAAGGCACTCATTAGTAGGTAGAAAATTCAACATTAGAAACCCAATACTTGGCTCAATACTATAGGTTTTAACCCCATACATAAATTACCTGCATACAAATTCTAAAAGACAGAAAATAAACAATGTGAGAGCATAACACATAAAACACATATACACAAAGATTTTCCCATGGATCCCAAAATCGGGACTACTAGCTTGATTTTTCATTATGTTCCTTTCAATGTTACAATACATATTTATACATGTCGAAGCATCCAATACCATGGACCTAAAACCATCATGTCCAAAACCATCGTGTCCAAAAAAATGTGCGAAAATCATGCACAAAACCATAGGTGGGTCCGCCTAACCTAACATAGGGTCCAAAACCAAAATCTTCTAGGGTGCTACCCCGGGCCCCATAAAGTGGGGTTATGGGTACACCTCAAACCCCCTGTGAATCCCC
>APFE030759677.1:116084-166876 GCA_000404065.3 Pinus taeda | reverse complement strand
GCCCTAACTTCATCATCAAAATTTACCCCTACAGAACTTAACTGACTTGTAACTGTATTAAAATCATTTAAATGGTCTGCAACAAATCCACCTTCTGACATCTTCATATTAAACAAATGCTTCATAAGAAATACCTTATTTGAGGCCGACGGTTTTTCATATAGTTTGGCCAATGTCGACATTAAACCCTTTGTTGTCGTTTCCTTTGAAATATTAAACGCTACTGACGCCGCTAGGCATAGCTGTATTGTTCCAAGTGCCTTTTTGTCTAGAATATGCCATTCTGTGCCTGTCATACTTGTCGGCTTCTTTACTCAATGGTAGGTACAGATCTCTTTGATATAGATAATCTTCCATCTACATCTTCCACAGCTGGTAGTTTTGGCCATTGAATTTTTTGACCCTAAACCTACCATCTTCCTCCATTTCTCCCCCTCGAACCAGGAACCCTTCTCTCTTGCAAGTTTAAAAGCCAAATAGACCTTCAGCTCTAATACCAGTTGTTAGAAAATTATATAATATAGAGCAATGGAACACATAAAATATTGCAGAAATATAAACACAGAAAACGCATAAAACAAGAGAGACACAAATATATGTGGTTCACCTAATTTGGGCTATGTCCATAGAGAAATAGACAGTCCTTCTTTTATTATATTATCCATCAAATTGAAGAGATACAACCTACAACAAATCTGTTGTAACTCCCTCTGCGCTCTCAATATCCTCTCTTTTCTTCACTCCCAACATAGATATACATAGACACAATACAATTCCCTCAGATATAGCGAGGGGTTGCCTTCTAGGGAAAAAAACCCTAAATTAAACTTAACTTCTACCATCAGATCATTTGCCTAATGAACAGCCTAGATTGACTAGAAATTACTATACTTTTACCAGGCAATTTTACATTTATTTTTAGCTTCGAGGTGCTGCCCTCGAACCCCTGCCGAGGGACCGATTGCCCATGGAGCCCCCAGCTGGCGGGGAGTATCCCCCCTGGACCCCCGTGGGGAGGGGTGTACAGTCTTCTTGGGGTATACATCCTACTGAAACCTTTGAATATAGAAGATAATTAGGCTCCATACCCAACAGACTGCTCTTTAACACTTGTAATGCATGTTGCTTTGACCTATGTTTAACACTTGAACTAATTCACTTGTTGTAATACACATATGTTAATGGAAATGTGTTGTATATGATATTAACATTGTCTCACCGATGTAAACTACTCTCCTGGACATCAGACAGACCTTTCACATAAAAATTTCTATAACAACCATTGCACTTGCGCGGACTAATCCGTTGAGTGTTATACATGTTATCTTCCCTTATGTATTGTAACTGTCACATCTGTGTGGACTGTTCTGCCGGAATTTGTGCACGTCCTATTGTGTTGTGTGTTCCTAGTAGAGTTGGGGCTTCTCCCAACTCACTTGGGACTCACTCCCACCCTCTCCCTCTATAGTGAAAGAACCATTGACACAAGAAACACTTACAATCACCAGGTATGTGAACCTTACTTCTCACAAGACAAAGCAAACCACTCTCCTATGCTAACAAGCAAGAGTTGAGGAAAATATTTAAGCTAATGGCAACTGGGCCATCGTATCGGATGGGACTCCCACACCAAATGGTGTGAGGTATAGTTGGCACTTCATACTAGGGTGATCCCTTGAATGTTGCCAGGTCTAACGTCATCAACAGAAGGATGCGATATTTTGTTTTGATGATGATTCCCATAAAAAGATTATATATATTGAAGGAAAATATGGTTATAGCACCTATTTTGGTGTTCTTGAATTGGTATAAAGAATTACAAGTGCATGTAGATGCGTCTTGCATAGCATTAAGAGCAGTGTTAACCCAACGAGGCACATGAGTTATTGACCAAGCAATTGCATTTGCAAGAAGAATTATTCAACCACAAAGCACAAGGGGTTGGCAATGATAGATGTGCTCCAAAAGTTCAGCCATTATTTGTTTGGTGCACACTTCAAAATATACACAGATCATTCCGCTCCATAGTACCTGGTCAACAAGCCTGTGTTGGGGGGGGGGATTTATAGGTGGTTACTGCTATTTCAGGAGTATGACTTTGAGCTAGTTGTGAAGCCAAGGAGATTAAATGTTGGACTAGATCACCTTTCGCGAATAGAGAATGGTGAAGAACCTACAAGTATTGATGAAGGATTGCATGATGCTTACTTATTTGTTGCGTGCATTGCAGATGAACACTTTGAAGATATAATTTAATTCTTGTCTACATGTACAACTCCTGAAGGATATGCGACGTAGTAGAAGAAATAATTGGTGGTCAGAGCTGCGGATTTTTCTGTTATTGCAGGGAATTTGTATAAAATTGGATCAGATGAAGTTCTGCACAAGTATGTACCAGAGTATGAAAGATAAAGTATCCTTGTTGAAACACATGGAGGAGTTGTTGGAGGACATTATGCTGGAAAAGCGACTCCGTAAAAGATCCTATGAGCTGGGCTATGGTGGCCCACAGTGCACAAAGATTCCAAGGAATATTGTAGGGCGTGCGAGGTCTGTTAAAGGAAGGGGAGGTCATCAGGGAGGGATGAATTATTGCTGAACCCGCAAGTCTCACTATAATCATTTGACAAATGGGCCAAAGATTTTGTGGAACAAATTTAGCCACTAGGAAAGAAGATAGGAGTGGAATACATCATCACAACCATCGAATACTTGACCATGCGGGCTGAGGCGCATCTTGTGAAGGATTGCAACATGGCTACAGTTGTGAAGTTCATCTTTGAATACATTTTATCTTGGTTTGGTTGTCCTAAGATTTTGATGAGTGATAGGGGTTCACACTTTTTGAATGAAATAATTATTTCTCTGCTTGAAGAATTCTAGATGTATCATCAGAAAATCATACCATATCATCCTCAAGAAAATGGTACAATTGAAGCCTTTAATAAAATCCTAGAGAATGCTTTGACGAAGATCAGTAAGGAAAATAGGAACAATTGGGATGTGTGCATACCAGTTGTTCTTTAGGCATATATAACTACTTGTAAGAAGTTGACGGGACATACACCATTTAGGCTGGTTTATGGACAAGAGGCAGTGATCCCATGGAGTACGTCATGCCTAGTTTGAGGATTGTTGCAGTCACAGAGATGGCCGATCGGGATATCATGGAAGAATGCCTTATGCAGATAGATGAGTTGGAAGAAGATCTCTTTTTGGCAGGTTTTCATCAGCATGTGCAAAAGGCTTGAGAAAAGGCGTGGCATGATCGCCACATTAAGCAAAGCACCTTTAAAAGTGGAGATTTAGTATTGATGTATGATAGAAATTTTATGAAGTTTCCAAGAAAATTTCAAATGCATTGGATGGGACAATATATCGTTAAGGAGATTATGGATGGAGGTGTAGTTTAGCTCGCGAAGCTGAACAGGTGTTTCCAGGAAAAATCCATGGGATCTAGTTGAAGCTATATAAGGGTGATCCCACCCCTACGTAATGACTAGATGGAGGCAGGATAGTCTTAGTAATTTAGGTAGTTGAAAGGAAGTATAGGACTATAAACTACATTGCCAGAAGGATAGTTTGGCGAAGCAAAAGCGCTGTGTGACAATTGGAAGAAAGGTGTAGAGGGAAGCTATGACGAAGGAGCTACACTAGCATGGTGGGTCCTGTCCAGCCTAGAAAAGAAGTGACCTTTGGAGGCATTATAGATGATTGGATGGCTATTTTTCCATTAAAGAGAGTGTGGGGAGAGAATTTAAGGAGCATATCTTTGAAAATCTACCACGAATCTTAGGAGGATGGAAAGGCATTCCACTATGCATGGCTACCTCTGTTGATCATGCTAGTGGCATGGAGGACACCAGAGGAGAGATAGTTCTCGACACATCATCTAGACTTATGCGAGGCTATGAAATTCACCTCACTGTGGGCGATGAACAATCCTGAACGTGTCATGGAAACAAAGAACTTCTGGGTCCTGTTGAAGTTGGAATTGCGGATGGTGATCAACCAACGACTACATTTATCACCAAGTTTACATGCACAATATGCTAATATTAAAGATTTCAAGGTAGATTTTCATAATATCTCTATCCGTGCAAAGAAGGATGCCATGGGAACATGGCATAAGTTTCCATACTTGGTTGTAGAAGATGATATTATGGGGGTCATCAGGAAATGGCCGAGTGAATGGCTCACCCCATCTGACGTAGGCATAGGAACCAGTAAAGCTACCGAAGGTGAGACAAGGAAAACCACAGCTATGACAACAACAAAAAAGGGTAAGGAGAAAGAAGCACATAAATCTTCTACAAAAGAAAAATCTACACAGAAAGAAATGATAGCACGACAGGAAAATATTTCTACTAAAGAGAGGGCAGTACTGAAAGAAAATGTCTCTACAAAAGTGATGAAAGTGCCAAAGGAGAAACCTGCAACCACGTCGCAGGCCACTATTGACCTTGATGAAATAGACATAGAGTGCACTGATGTTGAGGTCGGGACTGAAGCTGAAGAGGAAGGGGGCACAGACTTGGAGTCCCCATTTACGGTCAGGAAGTGGCAAAATTTAAGTTACATGGGATCTCGTAAGAAGCAGAAGTCTGACAAGTCTACGAGCATGACATCATTGGTCCTCATAGAGTGGGACCTTGATGAGATCAGTGATGTGGTCCACAACGCCACAAAAACTATTTGGGGACACATTGAGGACTAGTACCATCAAGCATTGGAAAAATACAGCAGGGCCTGAAGGAATTACAGGTTGAGATAGGGGTGATCTAGGTGAGTGTGGGACAAGTGAGCCTAAAGTAAGCGAGAATGACAGCCTCAACAATAGAGATTGCCACAGACCTCTGTGCAGTGTAGTTACTAGAGGGATCATTTCACATGGAGACTTTAGAGGATAGGGCATGCCTAGTTCATATGAACAATTTGAGCCTTAACCTTGCGGTGCTCCCCATTCAGTCATTGCATGAACTACATCAAGGATTATCAGATGAGCTCAAGGTTCGAAAAAAACAGGAATTACTGGTTATCAGTGAGGTCAAGACTAACAACCAAAAAATGTTCAAGGAAAAGGTGCAGGCACTCAAAGTGCGAGAAGAGGTCATTGTGCATAGTCAACAACTGGAAGCAGTGATAGCGCAGGTCTGCAACAAGCTCCCTGAGCTCTAGATTCCAGTGGAAGCAACCTATACATAGAAAATTAAGAATTTAGTTGATACGGTGAAGGAACCAAAGGAGGAAATTGGAAAGGTCCACTTTGAGTTGCAGCTATAGATATCCGAGCTTCAACTTAAGCTGCAACCAACTATTCCTCCAGAAGACAGATAGTAGCACGAGGCTACTATTAAAGAGGATATGACTACTTTAGAAGCTGAAGTCAAGGATTGTAGCCAATTGTTATAAAATACCATGGAGATGTGGACCTTGTTGCAGGAGGATCCACTCTTGCAAAAAATTGAAGCAGACATCCAAGAAAAACAAATGCAGTTCGATGAGATCAGGGAAATTGCGCAAACCTTAGCATCGATGCAAAGGTTCCCAGAATGCAAGAGGGAAATTTCATCTAGACCCAAGTTAATTAGTTGCGTCGGAAGGCCTCCATCATATCCTCAAGGACACGACCTTGGGCTGATGAGGCAAACTAGTTGACATAGACAGTCCAGAGAAAGTTGAAGACTATGTAGTAGACATAGAGAACCATGGGCCTTGCAATCAAAGGCCCAACCACAGAAAAACTGGTAGAAGAAGTTGGTCAAGTTGCTACATAGGGGACAAGAGATATTCAAGCATTGAAGACAGAGTTCAGCGGTTTGCAGGAAAAGATCGAGACAACACCAGAAGGATGACTCAAGACGAGTCACGACTTTGTGTTGGGGGCCTATTGGGATGAGGTCCCCTGGGGTCAAATTTTGTAATTTTTGTTAATATTGTAAAGACTCTCCATTTTGAGGAGAAAATCATGAGTATCACAGGTCGATAGGAGTCAAAGGGGCTTTAGGAAGGTCAAAGTCCCTTAGTTTGTTAAGAGTCAAGTTGTTTTGTGACTCGCCCATGGTTCACGGACCATGCTATTATAATGAAGATATATATAAAAAGGAGTCATAGAAGAGTTATAGATGTCAATAAATCCATGATCTAAGTAATACATAGAAGTGCAAGTTGGGTATGTTTTCTATACTTAGGCAAAGGGGAAGGCTCCTGCAGCTGTGTGCACGGAGACCTTGGTAAGTTCGTAACTAAGTGCGTGGGCCCCTACAACTATGTGGGAAGGGTTGGAAGAGTCTGTAATTGAATATCTAAGCATAATAAAGGCTTGTTTTGAAGAGTTATTTGTGTATATGTGTATTATTGTTTATCTCCGAATTTACTATGTTTTTTTATCTGATTGAATGAAATTAATTTGGAAAGGTACTTAATAGATGCGTGAAGAAGTAGATCTATTTATTTACATGATGTTATGAATGTTTAGCACAATTGGCAAAGGGTTTAGATCTGCTAACTGTTATTCACTGTAATTTCCAAGTTTTAAGGGTTAGGGTTCATGAAGGTCAGAATAAAGCCCTAAGTCTAACATAAACACATCACATAGTCCTTTGGATGTAGAAACCTAGTTCTAGCATTCCCAATACTGCCTCGGGTGAGACTGCAGCTTGCGCTATGCGAGTTGTTGGTGAAAGGGACGGTAGTGTAGGGTTTTGTTGGTTAGTGCAGCTAACTTTAAACCTGGGTCTGAGCCCCCTCAAGCTAGCATAGTGATCAGCCTCATGGCCTTCAAACATAGGTCAATGACTATTACTTCAAACAATGACCTTTTTTCAGGCTCTACTAGCATTAATAAAAAACAGTAAGCAAAAAGTTGGAGCGTCTCTCCTTTGAAAATTGTAGCAGCAAGTGAAACCTCTCGATGGGTAGAGAGAACTATTCAATGGCTCTTCATAAAACACAGTTGGAAAATTCTCCCACATGTTCATTAATCTGACTTTCATAGAGTGTGGAGTCACGAAATGATCTTCATAGAGCACACACTCCAGTGCCTTCTACATTAGAGTCCATATATTTCCACCACTGTAGGCCCTCCTGGGTCCATATCTTGCCCTCTTTGTCAATCAAAGTATTGTATCATTTGTAAAATTACCCAGATCTCTCTTGAAGGAGTTGATTTGATATGATCCAATTAGGTCTATGTGCCAGATCCCTCGCAACAAAGGTTGCACATTTCCACAATGCATATCTTCGTTCAATTCTTGTAGAGACAAAAAAATATCGGGCTCCCCTTCTGCCAGAAAATATTTGCTTGAAGATCCCAACCACCAATGGCATCATGTAGCTTTAATCTTCAGCTCGCAGTCAATCTACAACAACGCATAATAAATTTTTTTTCTCTTTGCACAGATCTTGACTCTCTATTCCTCCTAGTAAATTACTTTAAACAATGACAAATCCCCACAATGTAACAAGATAATAAGAGGAATATGCCTTTTAGCACACAATAAACCAAACTTTACTTCTCCCAAGAACAACAAATCCGCAACTATTAAATCCTCTGCACAATAGCTTCCTCTATTCAGACTCACTCTCTTAGCTTTTACCTGGTGCACTGATACCAACTAAAATTTAGGAGAGATAAAATATGGAGAAAATGAGAAACTCTCAAGTGAGCCTAGCACAACCTAAAGAGTGCCTGCATAAGGAATTTCCCATTCAATAAATTAGAATGTTCATACATAGATAGGATCATGGATCTATTTAGGAGTTAAAACAACTTCCTCATAAATAGGATCCAAGAACTAAATATGACCCATAATCTCAACCAACAACTAATCTAGAACACCCTATATGTCTCCATTATTCCAAGTAATTTAGATAGACACAATTATAAATTTATAGATGAACCTTTATAAATCTCATTTGATTAAGGTTTTTTTTTTTTAAATAAAAAATGTTCTTCTAATGGTCTATAAGTGATGTGTTATCTATATAAACAATTTTCTACAATAAAGGAAGATGCTTTTCATATTAAAGAAATAGGTTTGATTTTAATTATCTACTTCAAGGTTCCCTTAAATCTATTAGTTAACATAAATAACCATGTATTTCACTTATAATTAGCAAGAGTTTTATGTTACATATTGATTCACAATATATATTTAATTAATTAAAAGATGTAATGAAAAAATATCTTTAAAAGAGAAATTGATGGAGCCTATTTCTACCTTAGATGTCTACTCCACCTTGAAGGTTAGAGATGATACCAAATAGAACAAAAGCCTAGAGAGATCCCTTCTTTGACTAAGAAGGCTAAGCATGTCATAAAGAATGTGGATGTGATGGAGAACAACTCCCAATAAGGAAAAATTAATCCTAGAGACTACCACCTAATCTTAAATCATGCAGAGTCAATGCATAAGATACTAGGTAGGGGGATGTGGTAATTCACCCCTTTGTCGCCTTTTCTAGGGGATGTGACCCACCCTACCAAAAAGAAAAACCTTTGAAACAAAAACGATGACTAGTTTTATAAGGGTAGAGACTATTATCATGATTTGAAGTGAATCTTGGAAGGTAAATCCTCCTTTCCTAAGAGAACTAATTTGCCTTTGTCAAGCTCAACACCTTGGTTAGCCACATCACCATTTTCCATATTTTTGGTTTAGAGAACAAAGAATAATGAATCCTACACAAATTTTTAGATTAAATATTTTCCTCTTTATAGTATTCTAAATAGAGATAATGCATTTTCCTCTTTTCATGGCAATGACAAGTGATATCCTCCCACTATTGTTAACACCATAAAATCGTACACATATTTGTACAATCCAAAAGACGCCCAAAGTTTTCCAACATAATGTACAAGTGAAGATTTTATAACTGAAGGCATTATGAAATTAAAAAAAATTAATGTAACTTCAGGTCTGATGTGTCTAATTGGACTGAGTGGCTTATCCTTGGGAATAAATTACAACTGCATGACTTTTTCTTTGAAAGTTGTGCAGTCAAAAAAAGTTTGACTTAGAAAATTCGAGACCACTTCCTACACTTAGAAGATGATTCCCTAACATGTTCCAATCAAGGATAGCCAAATTCGAGTCACCTTGAAGATATGCAGCCCTCCAAGGAATCCTCATGTACTCATCATAAGTCACTTTCATTCATGAACCAAGAGAGGGAAGAGGGATTCAAAGAATTCTATATAAATAGGCCATTGGAGAACCAAAGAGAAGACAATTTTTGCTGGAAAAATTGCTATCAGAGCAATCCTACATTTCATTGTTGAAGAAGAAGAAGTAGAGCATTAGCGTGTTGGAAAAATTGCTTCTTAGCAATCCCTAATTCTAGTGTAAGAAGAGTCCACCATTGGAAGAGCCCTCATATTTCTTGATAGAGAGGAGAAGCTTGCAAAGAGATTGAGGAAAGGAACCTCCTTACTGAGGATGTTTGAGCACCATAGCTCAAAGAATTCTTTTAAACTATTTAGTATTCATCTTCTACTACCATCAATCAATAGAGGGAGCCATTTTCCATAATTTTGTTGACTTGTTTGCTTCATTAAGAATTATTTATGTGTTTATCTCTTTGCTTTAGTTTATGTTTGTATGTGCACTATTTTCACCATTTGCAATACTTTGTTTCTTCATTCTTGTCCACTAACAACAACCAAACTATTTGTATTTCTTTGCAGGGAACAACCAATTACTAAGGATGTGTATGTTGGTACCCCATTGCTACAAAAACACTACTACAAAATTGGTGACTCCACTAGTTTCTTTTCTTTACTCTAATAGTTGTGTTTTTAGGATCCTCTCTTTGCATTATCGCCTCACTAGGCGTTCAAAATCTCTCTTGAATTTTTGTAGGACCTGTTGGATCTATTTTTGTCTGAAAATCTTGATTGTTTATTCTTTTTTGTCACTGCACAACTTTCATTCAGAGAGACGCACTAGTGTGAATTTTATTCAAACAAACACACGAGCATGTCTATGCATAGTAAAACCCACACAATTTGTAGAGAGCATAAAGATCATTGTATTTTCACTTTTCTCAGGTGATTGGAAGCCTTTAGAGAATTTCCTTCACCTCTACAATTTCTTTTCCCAATCGGTTTATATTACTGAGTTTCTTTACTAATGAAAATTAGTAGGGTAATTATATTATCTTTGTTTTTTTTCATTTCTCACATAGCTTATTTAGTAAAGGAGTAAGTGGCCCATGATCCACAAATATTGTTACTAACCAAAGAATTTATTTTTCTTCATTTTTAGGACTAGGATTAAGTGTTATTATAGAAAGTAAGTAATATATGCTTCTCTTGCATCTCCTAGATGAACCTAGGCTTGCATATGAAAACTTTCTTAAAGCACTTAAGTTTCCATCTCCCTTTGTTGAAACTCACTCCTACATATATTTTGTCAAACGTCTTGTTCACTTCCTATTCCATATTCCAAAGTTCAAAAACATTTACAACTATGAAGTACATCCATCATGATACACAAACAAAAACATCCCTGAAAAACCAAAGGAAAACTACCCTGAGCCAATTCTAGAGAAGGTTAGCTAAAACCCTAATTTTTAGGGCCAACGCGCTTTGCTCCATTGCTTGCCCGTGCTGATGGCAGGTTTATCTGCTTTACCCTAGCACTGCCAGTGCGTGTTTTGATATGAAAACCCATGTTGAGCCTCTTCTCATAGGTTTTCCCAAAATGGGGGAGAAGCTTCTAATGCTAGAAACTTCAAGAACAACGAGCTGGATATTGGTTGTTTTAGATATGATCAAGTTCTCCAATTTTAAGCTCTTGATCTTATCATTATGGGTCTTCCCCTTGATATGTGGACCTTTTGCCCTCTTTTGTGGATCCCTAACTCCCTTTCCCTTCCTATAAATAAACTCCCTTCCATCCCCAAATGGTTGGTCATTGATTGCATGCATTCCTATACTAAGATTATACCCAAATGCTTCCCATCCTAACTTGGAGAAGAAGTGATTGAAGAGACTTTTCTTGGACTTGGAGATCCACCAAAAGGAGGTCTCCAACATCAAGGCATAGGTTGTATTCTTCCCTTTTTATCTTATTAATATATACATCTGATGTTCACTTTCCATAATTGTGTAAATGTTTATGCTTTTATCTTAATACTCCTTGTTCTATTAAGTAGTTTATGTTTGATGTATGTCATATATGCTATTGTACCTTGCATTTCTCTTTGATATTTCTTGCATGTACTCGAACATGAAGAACAAGTATAGAGTGGGCCTCGAAGCAAAAGAATCCAATTCATATTCAAAGGATTGAGCAATTATCATCAGAGAGAGGTAGGTTTCTCCTTCTCTCTGCATTCATTAAATATAAGCTAGGAAAGTGTATGTTAGTTTGTTGCTAGACCCACACATTGGGATAGAGGGATCTCCTCTATCTGCAGAGGGGATTTACCTTCACAACCGAATGGTGACTCCTGCAGGGATGTTATAACCTCTTCAACCTCTTTTCTCATCTGATCTCTTGATCAATCTAACCAACCATCAAGTTTGTAGTTAGTTTGAGTACGTATAGGTCTACACAATCACTGATTTCTACCTTAGAGTGCTAAGTTTGGAGTGTTTGTTTAAATATTTTCTTAATTTTTTCCTTTTTACTTAGCCAACATGTTTTTTTCTCTAATAGTTGTGCTTCCAGCACATTTTCTTCTAAAATAGTCATGTTGATCCCCTGTTCAGTGCTAGTATTGTCATTACAGCCACGCTAATCTCAGAGATTGGAAAACATTTAGGGTTTCTCTATTAAAATCTAGTGTGTCCTGGCCTCTATTGTCTTTTCCTATCCTCTGTGTTTGGATTTGCTAGTGTTTTGTCTGGTTGTCTTGATTAATTTGCAAACTTTGTCTCCTTGGATTTGGAATGAAATCTGATTGAGTTCAAGGGTTTCTAATCAATTGGTCACCATTTCTTCTTGTTGGTTTTGCTGATTGATTGAGTATTATTTTTTGTGGAAATCATTTAAAACATCATTTTGCATTTATTTTAGCTTGTACCTCAAAATTTTCTTTTCAAGTTGCATTCGTTTATTTGCATTTGGGAAATCAGTTTTGTTATTAATCAAGCATAGATTACATTGCTTGGTTTTTCAAGATGAAAAGAGTGCAACATTCATTTGTTCAAAAGGAAAAGTGAAAATATTTTCATTTAGGTGCTTTTGAATTGGATTTGGTGTTGCTTTGGTTAATGCATTAGTTGCATTAGAGAATTTGAATCAAATATTAATTTTGCTTTAGTTGGTGCTTTTAGTTGCATTAGAGCATTCAAAAAGAAAACAAAAACGTCATTTACATAAGTGAATCTTAGTAAAGTAAACATCATTTTGCTTTCGATAAGTTGCATTTAGGTTAGTGAAAAGTGGAAATCGATTTTGCTTTTGGGTATTTCATTTTGAAAGAGAAAGTGAAAGCTAGTGGATCATTTTGTTTGATGCATTATTAATTGAAATTTCTTCCCTTGATTAGTCTAGCTTTCATTGAAATGAATTTTTTTCCTTTTCTCATATAGTTGCATCTTAGGTGTTTAGGTGCAATTGTTTTGAGCCCAAAATTGAAACATAATTCAAGAAAAACATTAAAATTTACTCAATTAACCTAAGGAGAATTTTGAACTTAATGCAAAAATTTAGAGGTCTAGGCTAGATATGTGTTCCGATGTCTATAAACCTAGCATTTTTCGTTATCTTCCAACATTGCATCCTGGGGATCATAGCATGTTCCATGTATAGAAGTATATAGGATTGTTCTCCAGTACTCTCGGGTATATCGGAGGCGGTCCACCTATGGAAAGAATATGGGAACACTCTCATCAAATGGTAATGCATTAGACAATGCTAACATGGACTTACGCTCCCCGTACGGTCACATATATATTGGGATACCCCACTAGGTTGCTATCTTTTAGGCACAGGTAACTGAGTTAGCTACCTTATTATTGTGATACACTGAACACAACTTTTGGGGAGATTGGTAATCATAAGTTAAGTCCTTGGTTTCAGTTAAGGTGTATATTGCAGTTCATGGATACTTGGTAAACCCTCTTACCTAGATTACCCTCTTTTATTTTGTTTTGTTAATTTCTAAAAACAATTAATTGACCGCGGAACATCCTTCCTATGGAAATACTCCTTAGTAGATCTTAGGTTGATTATGATGGCAACATTTCCTGAGTCTACCAGTCAAGAAACCCCCTCTGACGAGAATCATAATTATTTTCCTTATTTTGGAAATTCTGATGCTTCCATTATGGCAACATTGTCCCTTCCTAGATTGACCATTGGTCTACTAGTTTGGTTATTTTCGACCTCGGTGATTCCGAGTGTCCAGATTACTTTTCAACTGAGTTCTCCTCCACCTGAATAACATCAACCTAAAATTGATCCTAAAGTTAACCCTTTACCTTCTTCACATATTTCTTCACCTCATTCTTAATCTTTGCCTCGTAAAATTCTGGATTGTAGTAACTAGGAAGCTAAGAAGAAGAAGAAGAGGATGAAGAAGAAGAAAAAAAATAAGAAAGGGGTAAACCAAGCAACCATTGATACAAATGCAAATGATGTAGAAAAACCTTCCAACCAGCCCTAGAAAGTAAAATTCCCTTACATGTTATGTAAGGGTGACCACCTTCTTCAAAATTGTCCCAGTATTCCCAAGGTCTTAGAAGTGTGGTCCATAGGTTCACATTCACCTTTGTCATTAGCCTTTGGAGATCATGCTGGTGATAAACCTTCAACTAGTAACAATAAGGCCCATGGGAAAAAGGGAAAAGTCAAATTTCCCTATAAGTTGTATGAAGGTAATCATCCCATTCACCTTTGTCCTCTTCTCGATGAGGATTCTAAAGAGTTGGAAAACCTTATAGCTTCCCAGCCTCACCTTCTGGTTGGTTATTAGAATCTTTCCCCTGATCCTTCGCTAATTAATTAAGTGATTAATTAGAAGCCATCTTTGGTCAACTCGGTCTCTCTGAAAGTGAGTCTCATGAGTCCACTCTCGATCAATCGTTGGTTGAGAAAATGGTTGGCTTCACCCCACGTTTAGTTAATTGTACCTTTTCGGTAGAGAGTGAACCTCGTACTACTTAGGTTATTCTAGTTTCTTCACTTTCAAATGAACTATAGGGAAATACTCTCGTTGCCAAGGTGCATTAGAGTAATTCTCCTATTCCCATAGCTTAAGAGGGCATCTCTCACGTTCCTACGACACCCTTTCCAAGTATTTTAATCACTTCTTTTGATTGGAGTCGATTGGCAAGATATTGCCTTTTGTCTTATGTGCATTTCTAGATTACAATATTGTTGAGCAGGTAAATCCTCTCTACAGACATAGACGATCCGTCTAGCCCAATGAGTGGATCTAACAACAAATGAGATAATATACAAGACACCTTCCTAGATTACAATCGAAATAAGAGAAGAGGAAGGAGACCTACCTCTTGTTGAGCACTGGAAAAGGTATGTATTTACCATTTATTTCTTTATCTTTTCCTTTGAATCATAACTTATTTACACTCTAAGATGGCAATATGATTAAAGGATTAAGATATAATGAAGGAGATTTGTGATTGATACAAAATGACTAATTATTGTATTTTTCTATACAGAAAGTGAAGAAAATGGAAAATCACTATTCTGGAGGAAAAGACAAAGCAGAAGCAATTGTTGTCCCTTTGACAGGAGACCGAATCCAGATGACGAAATCAAGATCGGAGCGCATGGTCTAGGAAAAGGAAGAGAAAATGCAGCATCAGCGCAAGAGGACAAAACCATAATTGGAGATCAAAGACAAAGCGAATCCCTCGGGATCCTTTGATCCTGAGGGATCGCTGTTTCAAATCTTATCAGTACTATTGATACTTCCGCCTGGCCATTACAAAAAGGGACAACATTGGCAGCCTATGGGGAAGATTTTATTGTCAATTTGTAGAACTTATTGTTGTAAACTTAACTTTGATCATCGACTCTCTTTGAAGAGCGATCACTGTAACTCTGCCATTTATAATTAATATATAACTTCGTTGCTGTTCCGTCTTCTGATCCTGGAGTAACTACAGCAGTGCTTCCCTGGTGGCTAAGGGCCCAACCCTAGTGGATCACTTGCTCCTTGTATCATTATTTTACGATTACAGTCATGTGTGGTTTGAATTTCTTTGCATTCCCTTAAATTGCTATATTCAGCAATCCTTCGTTTTTGAACATTTCATTGAACTTCTCTGTTATATTGAAATCATAATTAGATAGCAAGATTGTTATTTGCAACTGAAATATTATGTTGTTCCTTCTGAAACAATATTGCATTGTCTAATTCAAATTCTGTTGTTTATTTATAGTTGCTCTTGCTGTTCATTTACATATTGATATTTCTATTCATTTATAGATTGATGTTGTTGTCCATTTAGCTATAGTCCATTTACAATTGTGATTGTTGTTCATTTAATTGTTGTTCAATTATAATTGCAATTTCCGTTGATTTATAACTGTGGTTAATGTACATTATGCTAGAATAAGATTACTGATTCAATTACTCTAGATTCGCTGTGTGTTTACACTTAATTAAGTTTGCTATTCAATTTCTATAGATTTAATTAGGTTTGTTGTTCCTTTCTTAGATTGTTGTTCAATTCCTTTCTTAGTTAAAGATAGCTGTTCGATTCCTTTTGGTTAAGATTGCTACTCAATTCATTCCTATAGATTAAGATTTTTTGTTTGATCTTTTCAATAGATTCAGTTGTTGTTCCTTTTCTGCTAATCGAATTGTTGCTTCCAAAATTTGCTTTGGTGAGCATAGAAAGATCTACAACTGTAATGAACATTGACTATTGTCGTCTAAGTTCTCAGATTGGAGATATTGCTTGTGATTGATTTTCATTTACATCAGTTTATAAAGGAAATAATTATCATTACTGTCTCCTTGACTGATGATTGTTGTAGTTTCTTGAGTGAATGATTTATTTACAAAATATTTAAATTTCTTGCCATTACAATTAGATTTTGTTTCCAGCATTCATTTACTTTTACTTTTGTAAGCACGATACTGCAAGCATTACTCTTGAACAAGTGATCGCCTCAGACTAAATACACTCTTGAGATAAAAAATCGTACCTGGATTGATAATTAATGTAGGGTAAATAGGGGTTAAAAGACACCTTTTTATCACTCAACATTTTGGCGCCGTTGCCAGGGAGAGTGTAGCCATTTGTTTCTTTTGAAAAGAGAGTAGTGTAAGCACCTGCGAGGAGAGAGTTGGCTTTTAAAAATGAAAGGTAAGAACCTGCATACGGAGCATGTAACAGCCCTACTCCCCCGCTCGCTTTCCTGTAGATTTGTTGATTATTTTGGGTAGAAATAAGCATTTGATTTGTGTGCATGAATAAGCAGAAAAAGCCTAAAAAGAATCCTAAACCACTACCCAAACCTGATAAAGCTAAGGGACCAGTGACCCTTGGCCGATCGACATTTATAGGCGATATCCTTAAAAAAGTAGAATCTCAGCTGTCAGTAGGCCCTAGAAAAGCTGCTTCTAGACAACCTACTAGTTCCCTTCGGGCCACAGAATCACGATCTATAGCCTTTGCTGAGGTGCACAGCCAAACAGAGGAGCAATATTTTCAAGAAATTGAGAATTCTAGCCAAAAACCATTACAAGAAGGGAACCTTAGTAACCTCTGTGAAGGATGAGGAGAAACAGGGGAAACCTAAGAACCAATATCTCCTCTTGGAATAGTTCAGCCACTAAGCAGCCTAGATAAGGGAAGTGTTGTCAAAATCATCCAGAACAAAGCTGAAGAACCTGAAAAGGTAAGATCCCCTCAGAAATTAGTTCAGCAAGGAACTCTCATCATCTTAGACAAAGGAAGTTTTGTCAAGGCCATTCCTGCTCCTTCTAGCCAGCCTAGGAATACACCCCTAGAAATCCCAGAAGGATATTGGCACATATTTGACCAAATGGCCCAGAACAAGAAAACACCCCAAACCTCCACACTGAAATATCCCATTGTAGATACTGTAGTTAATGCACCTATGAAAGCCATTCCTCTTCAACATATTCCTACATTTCATTGCCTAACATCGGAAGATCTAGACACATTTTTATTTGAATTTGATGTACTGTGCAGGGGTACAACTATACCACATCCCAAAAAGCTGAAATTATTTCCCTCCACACTAAAAGGGGTTGCTTTACGATGGTTTATGGGGTTAGGTGGAGGTGTTATAAACGTTTGGGATCAGATAAAAGGTACTTTCCTGAAGAAATATTAGGATTATTGTAGGTCTAGAGAATCAAAGGATGAAATATTTCAGATGGTAGCCAGACCTAATGAAACACTAGAAGAGTATGTTGAATGCTTTTAGTATAATATTCAGAGATTGCCTTATGCATCACTACCCTTACTTGAAAATGTATTAAAAACGACATTAATTAAAGGCATGAATGAACAATGGGTTGAAACAATAAATATCATGGGGAAAGGTGACATCTATCAAGAAAATTTTGCTGACATTATTGATTTGTGCATCGGGAGTTCATGAGGCAGTACAAGGCTAAAACTAGTGGAACGTGACATGATCACAAGGGACAACAAGATCTCTGGTGGAGGAGTAACTCGCGTAGAAATAAAGAATTTACTAGAGAATTTCAAAACTGATATATTGGGGACTCTAACAACACAACTCGATATTATGCAAGCGAAACAGAAACAAGTAGAAGCATAGAAAAATTTGGAAATATTTTGCCCTAGATGCAGAAAGAAACACAACCATAAAGAGTGCCGACTGGATGCAGTCCAAGTCTCTGCTACAAAAGAATACTCCACAAAGAACTGCCCCTCACTCTCAGGTTTGAAGGAAGTATACAAGGAAGCAGAGGAAGAATCAGAATTAGTGTACCTACTCAATCAGCACCGTCAATGGTAGCCACGACAACTAGGTATGCCCTCCAATCCATCTTCTTCTTTCCAACTTCCACAATATCATGCTTAACAATATAATACAATGTGGCAAAATCAGCCACCCTTTTCAAACTGGTCACAACAACCATTTACTTCATCACCATGGCCAAATCAAACAAGCCAACCTAATTGGCCAAATTTTCCCTATTCTTCACCATATTGGCAAAACAATGCATATCCAACCCAATGATCCCCTCCCACTTCATAGAGTCAAGGCTGGTAGACAAACTAGCAAAGACCAATGAATCAGCCATCAGGAACCATTCCACTCCCTCAACCCACACTGCCAATGCCATATACACCACAACAAAATCCCCAGTCCAACTTAAGACCGCAACTCCCAGACCAACCCAACCCAAACGCAAATAATAGACCAGTTCAATCTATTCAAATAATCGAAACACCAGAACTAGAAACCAATCTAAGGGAGTGCAACGACCTTCAATTAAGTTCTGGGTGCATCATAGAAACTGAAGGAGATAAAAATGCTCAAGTTGAAAATCAGTTACCCGCAAAACAACCATTACAAGAAGAAGATGTGGTTAGACAATAGACTCATGACCAAGCAACCACATCTTCTCCCCCATTCTCAGAATGATTAATCATATAGCGCCCTATAGAACATCTTGACTTTGATATTCTGGGAGAACTAAGAAATTTGTATATAAAAATCCCACTTCTCCAAGCTATCCAAGATATCCCAATATATGCAAAAACCATCAAAGAGTTTTGTATAGAAAAACCAAGGAGGAGAATAACAAATAACCCAGCAGACCAAGTAGTTGGCACCTTATCTGATCTGTTATCAGGAAGAGAAGCACCTATCAAATATGAAGACCCAGGGAATCCTATAGTGACAGTGAAAATCAATGGACAAACCTTTTCAAATGCCCTATTTGATTTAGGGGCTACAATTAATATTTTAACAACCACCACTTGTCAAAAACTGGGCATTACATTAGTGGAACCAACCTCCACCTTATTGGAATTGGCTGACTGATCGGTGGTTAGACCAGAAGGTACACTTCATGATGTAATGGTATCCGTAAATTCCTAGGAATATCCTGCCGAATTTCTAATAATCAACCCCAAAAACTGACTCGATGGACATTTGTTAATCTTAGGTAGACCTTGGCTTGCGACTGCTGATGCTTACATTGGCTATCGACAAGGTAGTATGACTATAACTAGAGGGAGTAATATCAAGAATCTAGCTCTATACCCTCCAACCCAGCTAAGTGTAACAATAATAAAAACTAACAAACAACCTGTATCATACCTCATAGAAAATATTAGGTCCCCCTTAACCATAGAAGATGCCCTCAATTTTAAAGATCAAATAAAGGATGATGTTATTAACAACTCATTAACCAATTCGAATCCAGATCCCATGTACAATGTCACATGATAGAGGTAGCATTTGACAATGAACTAGAAGAAGATCTTCTCAAAGACACTCATGAATAGACAATACCCACAACCTCTGTTTCAAACAACAAAACTATAGAGATTGAGCTGGGAAAAACCTTGAACATTAACAATAACTTGACTCCTGAACAAGAAGAAAAGATGGTCCAACTACTAAGAAAATATAAGGAAGCTTTTGCATGGGATTATTCGGACATGAAAGGAATCGATCCCCAGCTATGTAAGCACCACATTTATACAGAAAAAGATGTTAGACCCATTCACCAACCCCAATGGAGACTCAACCCTCACCTGAAAGATATTATGAAAGCTGAATTACAAAAACGTTTGGATGTAAATTTTATTTATCCAATCTCCGATAGCAAGTGGGTCTCTCCTCTAGTAGTGGTGCCAAATAAGAATGGAAAGTAGAGGATTTGTGTAGATTATAGAGAATTAAACAAAGAAACCTAGAAAGACCACTTTCCCCTTCCATTCATTGATCAGGTATTAGACACATTAGCAGGAAAGAAATTCTTTTCTTTCTTGGATGGCTTCAGTGGATACAATTAGATTTATATTGCCCTGAAGACCAGGACAAAACTACTCTTACCTGTACTTGGGGAACATTTTCTTATAGAGTCCTACCCTTTGGCCTATGCAATGCCCCTGTCACATTTCAGAGGGCCATCCTCAGCATCTTTTCATATTTAATAAATGAAGGGCTCGAAGTATACATGGATGATTTCACACCATATGGAGATGATTTTGAGCCAGCACTAGACACATTGGAAAAGGTGCCGCAATGATGTATTACCAATAGGCTCTGACTGAGCCATGAAAAGTTCTATATGATGATGACCGAAGGGCTCATCCTAGGTCATTATATCTCAGCGGCTCGAATATAGGTAGATCTGGCCAAAATTCAAATAATTTTGTTAAGACCTACTCCTACCACACAGACATAGGTATGCAATTTTCTAGGATTTTCTGGTTATTATACGAGATTCATAGAACGTTTTTCTCAAATAGCTGCACCTCTATACATGCTAACAGGGAATTTTGATTTTGTTTGGACAAATAAATGAGACCGTGCTTTTGAGGATCTGAAAAAGCTTGTGTCAACAGCCTCAGTGCTCAGAGGCCCAAATTGGGACCTGCCATTTCAAATTTCATTGGATGCTTTAGACACAACTATTGGAGCAGTCCTTGGGCAGGAAGAAGACAAAAAACCATATGCAGTTTATTATATTAGCAAAAATTTGTCTCCTGTTGAGCTAAACTATACCATTAGTGAAAAAGAGTTTTTAGCTATAATACATGCTGTAAATAAATTTAGGCATTATATCACTAGATATCCTATTGTTTTATATACAGATCACTCTGCCATAAAATATTTAGCAAATACACCTATTACAAATGGTAGGGTAACAAGATGGCTAATTTTACTGTAGGAACTTGACATCACAATAAAAGATCAACTGGGAAAAGAGAATCCTGTAGCTGACTTTCTCTCATGAATGCCAAAGCTAGTGGATGCAACAACAGTCAAAGATTAATTCCCACATGAGCATTTGTTTGTTGTTACTGTCAAGACACCCTGGTATGTTGATGTTGCAAATTATTTAGCAGTAGACAAATTATCAAAGCATGTAACCCGCAATGAATGAAAATAGATTGTGCAACGTAGTACCCGAGTTTCTTGGATTGGGGGCTACCTATTTCATATAAGGGAAGATATGCACATCAGAAGATGCATCCGTGAAGATGAAATATTTGACATTCTAAAAGCCTATCATGACAGACTTTGTGGCGGACATTTCACAGATCAAAGTACTGGTCACAAGGTTTTGCAAACACGTTATTACTAGCCCACAATATTTAAAGACACTAAGAAGTTTGTGCAAGCCTGTGACAATTGCCAAAGAGTAGGATGCCCTCGACAGTCCAATGAAATGCCTCTAAACCCATAGTTAATAATCGAACCATTTGAGCATTGGGTGCTCGATTTTATTGGTCTCATCAACCCATCATCAAATCAGAAAACATATATTCTAGTAGAAATAGAGTATGTTACCAAATGGGCTGAAGCAGAGGCACTTCTAAGAGCTACAGAGGACTTTGTGATTCATTTCCTGTTCCAAATATTTGTGCGATATGGCCTCCCAAGGGACATAATCACGGATGGAGGACCATAGTTTGTAGATAATAAAATTGCTGCGACATTAAGAAATTATCACATTCAACACAAAATTACCACTTTGTATCACCCACAGGCAAATGGCCAAGTAGAGAGCACGAATAAAGTGATAGAGGCAATATCGACAAAAACCATTGCATCACATAGGCATGATTGGGCTTCAATATTATCGGAAGCCTTATGGGCATACCAAACAACGTGGAGGGACACCACCGGTTATTCACCATATTAGCTAGTATTTGGAAAAGAACCCATCTTTCCAATAGAGTTGAAAATACAAACATTAAGAACAACACAGGAGATCACTCTGGATTTAAATGAGGCCCAGACTAATAGATTACAACAAATTAATGAGCTAGATTAAATTAGGCTCTTAGCTCTTCAACGCACTGCATTAATTCAACAATAGAGAGCAAAATGGCACGATGCCCTAATCAAAAAGAAAATCTTCCGTGGAAACTTCAGACTCGATGGCTTGGACCGTATGAAATCTAGAAAGTGCACAACAATGGCACCATTACTTTGACTACTATTGATGGATTTGGACATACCTTTAAAGAAAATGGCCACCGAGAGCGACTGTACCATAAAATGCTTACTTGGGAATCCTTTTACTAGTAGCTCTGGGAAGATTCTAACAGCTTACTGCCTTATCATTCAAGGAACCAGATTCATTCCTGACCAGCTAACTGCTTATCCAGTACAAGCTAACTGCTTATCCAGTACAAGCTAACTGCTTATCTAGTACAATATGCAGATTCTTGCTGAGGAAAATAATCCTTCCTCAGCATTGGTTCACTAAATAATTTCATTTTTTTTAAACTTTGTACATAAGTTTTTCTTTTCTCCTTGTATAAACTACTTTTGGTACAGATTTTTGCATTTCTGCATTTTTTGCATTTTGCTATTCCTTTCCAAAGGAACAATGCTTTTGCATTTTGCTGTTTCTTTTTGAAGGAATAACATTTCCACCTTTTTGCTATTCATTTTCCAAGGAACAACACTTTTGCATTTTGCTGTTCCTTTCCAAAGGAACAACATTTCCACATTTTTGTTGTTCCTTTTTGAAGGAACAACACTTTTGCATTTTGCTGTTCCTTTCCCAAGGAACAACATTTCCACCTTTTTGCTGTTCCTTTTCCGAAGGAACAACACTTTTGCATTTTGTTGTTCATTTCTGAATGAATAGCATTCCCGCATTTTTTCTTTTCCTTTTCCAAAGGAACAACACTTTTGTACCTTTCTGTTCCTTTCCAAAGGAACAACATTTCCGCCTTTTTTTTCTGTTCCTTTTCGAAGGAACAACATTTTCATGTTTTGCTGTTCCTTTCTGAAGGAACAACATTTTCGCTTTTTGTTGTTCCTTTGGAAAGGAACAACGCTTTCGCATTTTCCTATTCCTTTTCGAAGGAACAATAGTTTCGCACTTTTGTTGTTCCTTTCCGAAGGAACAAAACTTTCACATTTTTGTTGTTCCTTTCTGAAGGAACAACACTTTTGTTTTTTGTTGTTCCTTTCTGAAGGAACAACATTTCCGCATTTTTGTTGTTCCTTTCTGAAGGAACAACACTTTCATTTTTTTGCTGTTCCTTTCCGAAGGAACAACACTTTCATTTTTTTGCTGTTCCTTTCCGAAGGAACAACACTTTTGTTTTCTGTTGTTCGTTTGCGAAGGAACAACATTTTCGCATTTTTGTTGTTCCTTTCCGAAGGAACGAACACTTTCATTTTTTTGCTGTTCATTTCCAAAGGAAAAACACTTTTACATTTTTGCTGCTCCTTTCCAAAGGAACAACACTTTCATTTTCTGTTGTTCCTTTCTAAAGGAACAACATTTCTTCATTTTTGTTGTTCCTTTCCAAAGGAACAACACTTCCACCAGATTGTTTTGCTATTCCTTTTCGAAGGAACATCACTTCCACCAAATTGTTTTGCTATTCCTTTCCAAAGGAACAAAACTTCTGCCAAATTGTTTTGTCGTTCGTTTCCGAAGGAAAAACTCTTCTACCAGATTGTTTTGCCATTCCTTTTAAAGGAACAACCCTCCTTCGTATTTTTTCCTTTTTGCCGTTCTTTCTGAAGGAACAATAGTTTCGATTTCGGATGATCTTAGGCTGTTCCACCAAAGGAGCGGTATTTTATTTTGCGTTTGCTTTATTTGCTATTCTGTTTAAGGAACAAATATTGTTCCTCTTAAGGAACAACTACTGTTCCTCTTAAGGAACAATAGTTCTGAGTGTATTCTTTTTCTTTTGCTTGTTGTTCCTCTTAAAGGAACCATGGTTTTTGTGTGTAGATATTCTTTTGCTGTCCCTCTTAAGGAACAACAACTGTTCCTTTTAAGGAACAACACTTTTTGAGTGAATTTTTTTTGTTTTTCATGTGTGCGTGCTTTATCATTTAGAGGATTTTTGTGAATAATGGGTGATTTAAGGCACAACTATACATTTATGCAAGAACACCAAAACTAGAGGATACTGAAATCAGAAAATCAAAGAAAAATTGTTATCTTTAGATAAATTTCTTTGTACCGATAACAAAAAAGAGGAAAGGACACAACTATTTATATCACTTTGTTGTCTTTATTTTCACTAAAACCAATTTGATTGATTATTTTTATCATGTTGGTTCTTTCTTAATCTTCATAATTCTCTTTGATCATTATTATTTAATAAGAATAAGGGCATATTTTTCTATTGAGATGTTCAGACTTCTTGCACCATCCCTACTCTTAAGGAGTGTTAAGCCATCCTATGTATATAAATAGGAAAGTGATATATAAAAGAAAAGAAAAAAAAAGCAAGAGAAAAATATTAACATGATTTGTCAGATGAAGGATAGGGGGTCTCATCAAGAGCTAGCCTACCATGATCATAAAGAAGAAAGTGAAGTGGCATTCCCACGATGGCCACCACATCAGGGATATCATCCAAGAGGCATATTAGAAAAATAAAAAAGTCCTTGGAACAGGAGGTCGCATCACGAGCCAGCCGACCCACCTTTCACTCCTTCCAGGTGACTGGCATTATGATTCATCTGGTTGCCAAGCCAGCACAATGGCCTCCATTTTGACATCGCATAGCACTTTCCTAGGGATACACAAAGGATTATGGTTCCAAGGGTGAAATAAGCAACTCTGTCAAGGTTATGGACACTTGTGGGCAACAGAGCTTTGCTGATGGTATTGAAGTCATACGTTTCATACACCAATAGTCATTATAAACCCTTCTTCTTATATCTTTATATTGATTTCAAATGAGATTATGTTATATAACCCTTTCGAACCTTTTATACATGAAAAATCATTTATAAATCAATCATAATGGTTAAAGTGGATATTAACCGCATAAGGACTTTTACTTATGTCAACTGTCCTATCCTCTATTTTTCGCATCATTTCACGACATTTCCATGTCTATTTGCGATTTCCATCAGAAGCCTCGATTTTAGTAGTTAGCTGATTTTTGTAATCATGTCATGGACATATACTCCGTTCCTTTATTTTGTTGTACGACTACAATCCAGCATGCTACTCCTTTATTTGCTGTCTGAGGACAACCTATCATATTTCGGGGGGCGGGGGGGGTGTGTGCATGGGTGACCTCCATAATACACTAGCATACATGTTGATTCCTTATTTGGAGGTACTATGACTCCATCAAAACTCAGGAATAGCAATTTTAATGGTATTGATATTTCCCAGTATGAACAACGTGCTATTCCATCACCATTTCTATGTTTTTGCTCTCTAAAAATTAACAGTGTGCTAAAGCTTGAACAACTTGTTGTTCCATTGCCATTTCTATGATTTTGCTCTGTAAAAAAAAGTAAAAGTGTGCTAAAGCTTGAACAAAAATGGGAGGCAGATCGATACGTAGCGAGCCGTACGTGTTAATGATCTCTGATGCCGTACGCGAAATTCTAATAAGAGCAGGATGGATTGCCTACCTTAACAAACTACAACAGTCTAATGAGACGATGGCCATTGAATTTATGTAGAATTTGCAGGAAGATCGTTCCATGGTGAGGGGGAGGCAAATAACAGTAACAGATGCGATAATTGCTGCAGTATCGGGACTGCCAGCTTTTGGATCAGTATGGACCCAGAGGAAAGTGAGATTTCAAGAAGCTATAACCATCTTTCAGGACGAAGGACAAAGCCTTATTGTCAAAGGAAAAGGATTTCTACCTACAACCCTAGGAGAGCCATGGGCAGAATTAGCCAAGATTGTGCAAAGCTACATCACCTGCGATGGCAGAAAAGACGTGGTAAGACCACATCATCTCAAACTGTTAGCTGTGTTAAAACTAAAATGTGCTATAAATTCGCTCACATACTTAAATTTTTTATTGCATGATGCTGCTCGAAGTATGAGAAAATCTCTTCATGTAGAAATGGTAGTAAGTCATGACAGCTTAATTCGGCTAATAGTCAGTTACAGTCTCACTCAATAGTAAAGTAGTTGGGAAGAATTGATATTCTCAATAGATGGGCGATTGACCTTACTAGCCCCAAAATGAAAGAGAACCGATAGCACACCAATGAGACCACAGAGATGAAGATAGTCCAACAGATTGGGGAGAAGCAGAGGAATGTTGGGAAATCCCAAAGAAAATAGTAGCTAGCCATTAGAGATATACGACTCAGAGGACGAGCAACCCCCACAACTTGAAGGAGGGGAAAATGAAGAAGAAGAATTAGAAGAAAATGAAGAAGAGGAATTGGAAGAGGAAACTAAGCACTCCGGTGAGGAAGAAGGGGAGGAAGCAGAGCAACCTAGCGAAATCCCATTACAAAACCCTCTGCAAGAAGATGAATTGGCCCAAATTTTGGCCTATATGGGGGAATACATCTAGCCCCATAGCCCACTCAACCTCGATATTGAGGCAGGACCATCACAGGAGCACTCTGCTCACAATAAGAGTGCATCTGAAGAAATGAACGATGAGGAAGAAGAGGAAAGACAATCCTAGGAACACTTTGCTCACAGTCGGAGTGCATCCAAATAAATGCATGATGAAGAAGAAGTAGAAGAAGAAGCTGCCCAGGAAATAGCAGATCAACCCAAGGTTTCCACCCTTGAGAAACCTGATAAGCATGACGAGAACACTGAAGAAGTATTCCAAGTAGAAAACATGGAAATAGGCCAAGGCGAGAGTACAATCCATGAAGAACAAAGCCCAGGCCCAAGAAAAGAAATAGTTATTCCTTTGAAGAAAAGGAATGAAATTCAGAGGCTACGAAAGGAACAACAAAGGCTATTAAATGTAGTTAAACAACTTAGACAACAAATAAAGGTCCTAAAAATGGGGAGAATCTCAAAACGAACCCCTGGAACAAAGGATGCAACCACCCAGACAAAACCCCATAAAATGAAGACTGAAAGGACTCAAACTGAACCCATTATCATCCAAGACTACAAGGAACAACATGCAGCTGTTACAAACATAGAGGCCCAAACCAAAATCACACTAGTCTATAATAAGGATGTCCAGACAGAGGCATTGTCCTCTAGCATCACGACCGACTGAACAATTCATGAGAAGGAAACACAGACTATAGGAACCAGATGTCGCAATAAGGAGATCCAGGTAGATATCCAACCCAAAATTTTTTTAATGGACAATGATCCAAGGATAGTGAGACTTCAAAAGGATCTGACACAAGCCCAACAAACAATAGAAAATCTCACAGAGGAAACTGTTCCTCAGGAGAAATATCAGAATTTACAGCAGCAAGTAAAGAACATCAATGCATCGAAGAGCGAGGCCTTCGATAGATGGCGTAGGGTAGAGGAAAATTTAAAAAGGTAACCAATAGACTAGACACAATTATGAGTCAAATGGATACCTTATGTTCTCTATATACTGATGTTCTATCATGTAGGGCACCTGCCAAAAATTATGCTTGGTTTTTGATGGAAAGGTACTTACAATTAAAAATTATGGCTATCAAGGCAGGGGTGCCTATAGCGTTAAAAACTATTGATGATTTCATAAACTGCTGTAAGCATTATGGGGTGAAAGTCCAATGATTGCTATGTGAGTTTTATTTGCATAATCTTGTGATGGATAGTGAAATAGAAGAAAACCCTAGCCCTTTTGTGGGTGATATCCAACTTCAGGCATTCATCTCTTTTGTTGTTAACCAGATAAAGTGGCTTAAAGCCCATATTACCTTTTAGAGACAGGAGAATAGGTTAGATCTGTGGGTAAGGGGGGAACCAAGAAACTCATTACGACTGTGGAATAAGCATAGAAGGTTAATAAGAAAGCAGGGTGTGATCCAGACATTGGGACCCATTCACACAACAGTTGTCCAGCAAGGGGTAGAATACTTCTTAGCCATCAAAGAACTTGCCATAGTAGCAGCTAAACTCTGATACAAGACTTCCAATCAGAATGTTCAAGTCAGAAAGCCATTCAATTATGAAAATTTTAAGTTAGCTGCTAATCACCTGGTTGCCTATAGTAACCTCATCTTGAGAGAGGGCCCGCATCGGTTAGGCTGTAGGTTTCGAGGTCCAATCATCTGGTATCCTGCACTAGGGTATAGAGCCCTATATGAATTGCCTGAAGGCCAAACATGACATATTTTTGAAGCTTTAGCTAGAAATCATGGTTTTAGACCACTGCATGAAAATCCTTCTCCAGCCTATTCCCTAACTGCCTTGCATGTAAATTACAATGTTTTCATGAGGGCATGAAAATGGGTAAGCAGGGGGGTGTGTTGAGCACTGGAAAAGGTATGTATTTACTATTTATTTCTTTATCTTTTCCTTTGAATCATAAATTCTTTACATTTTAAGATGGCAATATGATTAAAGAATTATGATAGAATTAAGGAGATTTGTGATTGATACAAAATGAATAATTATTTTATTTTTCTATACAAAAAGCGAAGAAAATGGAAAATCACTATTCTGGAGGAAAAGACAAAGTAGAAGCAACTATTGTCCCTTTGACAGGAAGTCGAATCTAGACGAGGAAATCAAGATTGGAGAGCATGGTCCAGGAAAAGGAAGAGAAAATGCGACATTAGCGTAAGATGACAAAACCATAACTGGAGATCAAAGACAAAGTGAATCCCTCAAGATCCTTTGATCCTAAGGGATTTCTGTTTCAAAGTTTATCGGTACTCTTCATACTTTTGCCTGGCCATTATAAAAGGGGACAACGCTGGTAGCCCAGGAGGCAAATTTTATTGTCAATTTGTAGAACTTATTGGTGTAAACTTAACTTTGATCATCGACTCTCTTTGAAGAGCGATCGTTGTAACTCTACCATTTATGATTAATATATAACTTCATTGCTGTGCCATCTTCTGATCCTGGAGTAACCGCAACAATGCTTCCCTGGTGGCTAAGGGCCCGACCCTAGTGGATCACTTGCTTCTTGTATCATTATTTTACGATTACAGTCGTGTGTGGTTTGAATTTCTTTGCATTTCCTTAACTTGCTTTATTCGGTAACCTTTCATTTCTGAACATTTCATTGAACTGCTTTGTTATATCGAAATCATAACTGGATAGAAAGATTGTTATTTACAACCAAAATATTATGTTGTTCCTTGCTAAACAATATTGCATTGTTTAATTTGGATTCCGCTGTTTATTTACAGTTGCTATTGCTATTCATTTACAGATTGATATTGCTATTCATTTACAGATTGATGTTGCTGTCCATTTAACTACACTCCATTTACAATTGTGATTGTTGTTTATTTAACTGTTGTTCAATTATAATAGCAATTGCCATTCCTTTATAACTGCGATTAGTGTCCATTATGCTAGAATAAGATTACTGATTCAATTACTCTAGATTCACTATGTGTTTACAATTAATTAAGTTTGTTGTTCAATTTCTATAGATTTAATTAGGTTTGCTATTCCTTTCTTAGATTACTGTTCAATTCCTTTCTTAGTTAAATATAGCTGTTCAATTCCTTTCGGTTAAGATTGCTGCTCAATTCATTCCTGTAGATTAAGCTTTGTTGTTTGATCTTTTCAATAGATTCAGTTGCTGTTCCTTTTCTTCTAATCGAATTTTTGTTTCCATCATTTGCTTTGGTGAGGATAGAAAGGTCTACAACTGCAACGAACATTGATTACTGCTATCTAAGTTCTCAGATTGGAGATATTGCTTGTGATTGATTTTCATTTACATCAGTTTACAAAGGAAAGAGTTATCATTACTGTATCCTTGACTGATGATTATTGTAGTTTCATGAGTCAATGATTTAGTTACAAAATATTTAAGTTTCTTTCCATTACAATTAGATTTTGTTTCCAGCATTCATTTACTTTTACTTTTGTAAGCACTATACTACAAGCATTACTCTTGAACAAGTGACCGCCTCAAACTGAGTACACTCTTGAGATAAAAATTCATACTTGGATTGATAATTAATGTAGGGTAAATAGGGGTTTAAAGACACCTTTTTATTGCTCAACACCTCACTCTGATGCTATAACGCACTCCTTTGTTGAAGATCTTGATCACTTGTTCTTTAGTCTTATTTCTTGCTGCTCATATAATTTAAATACCTACACAAGAGGCCAAAGAGACAACAAAAAATAAAAGTGCAACAAGCATAATCAAATGTAATCCACCTAACAGATCAAGGAGCATTAAGATAAATGAAGCATTAACAAAAACATTTATGGAAAGTGAACCAACAATTATATATATTAATAAACAAAAGAGGAATCACACAACTGAGGCCTTGATGTTAGTATCCCTCCTTGAGTGAATGTCCAAGTCCAAGCTCAAGATCTCCAAGCACTCGTTCTCAGGCCAAAGTGAATAACATGTAGGCACTATCTCAGCATAAGGGTGAAAATAATCAAAACCAACCATTTGGGAATGGAGGGGGATGAATTTATAGGTAGGGAGAGGGAGTTAGAATCTCAGCAAAGATAGGGGATGGTCCTCATCTCAAGAAGGAATATCATAGGGATAATATCAAAGGGTAATAATGGGAAAATTCGACCAAATCCACAACAAACATCATTTAGCTCACTATTCTGGAAGCCTCTAGATCACAAAGCTTCTCCTCCACTTTGGGAAAACTTACCTTTTAGGATCCAGTGCGATTATCCAGGAAAAATTCATGCTGGGAATGCAAGGCTCATATGGTGCAACTTCCCATCAACGTGAGAGGGTAGTGTCATAGTCATGTTGACCCAAAAATTAGGGTTTTGAGCTCATTTTTCTGAGGAAAGGCTAAAGGAAACTTTTCATTAGTTCTTCAGGGAGGATCTAAACTACATATCAATATGGGAACACTGCATAATTGTCAAGGTTTTGGCACTTCAAGGTATGACACAAGGAAGTGGATGAGGTGTGAAAAAATAATGTGTAACAGCTTCCCCCTAAAGCATGAAGGCAAAACATGGAGTGATGGTTGAGATGTTTTATGAGCTACTGCAAGGACTAGAACAAACACTGTCAGGAGACTTGAAAATCAAGGACACATATACATATATGTATCTGATACTTCTGTCATATATATAAAAACATGAATCCATGGTATGGAGGAAACCATCCGAATAGAATGTACCATGTGAATAGATCCATGGTATCTGTGCAACCATCCGAATGAAAAGGATCATCTGGAAGTGTAAGATCCACAATATGGACTCAATCACCTGATATAGAAGGATCATCATCAGCATAGATATAAGGTCCCATGGTATGGTCAAAGCCATATGTATAGAGGAAACATGTATATAATAATGAATAATATATAACTCCAAGTAGCCTGAGTTATATCAGACAAAACTCAGGATCTTGCGCTCCATCCCAACCTGATAAAAGTATGAATTCTAACATGCGAATAAATGTGTCAAAGTCGAACATGCTAGAAAACCACCTGATTATGGGCCAATGATGTGAACCATTAACAAGCATGAGAGAAACCACCAATAATGGCAATGATTCTCAAGGTACGAAAGTATAATTCGTGAATGTGAATATGACGTTGAAGTCAAACACTCATGAAGGAATCATCTGATTGAAAGTCAATCATGAAAACCTGTCTTCGAATGTGAAGAACTTGCCATTAAGGCATGCAATATCTAAGGTACTAAAAGGGAGATTATATGTCATCTTCTTGGATAATGAGCTCAAGTTGACAGGAAATGGCCCATCTAAGGAGGGCCATAATGATTCCCTCATCATTGATGCAAATTCGGAGTGTGGCAGCATTTGACTCAACATAGGACCAAGGGTCATGACAATGAAGTGGAATATTTAGATGAGAGGCAAAATGGATCACCCAAACCCAGAAGGACAAGTGACTGAGTGAGGATATCCCAAACCTCACGAAAAACAAATGAGTGTCATGTTTAAGAGCGACATGCTGCCTATACAAGAGATGTTTCAATTTCACTTTTTCCCCACTATTTCTAGTGAGTACCCCAATTATTTATAATCACAATCTTGAAGGGGATAGCATATGCTTGCCATATAAGTTCATTCTTTGAATGAATCCATCCTAGTAAGTTTTACAAGTCCTAGGAAGGAGATACTTGGTCTCGTCATGGTGAAAAGTATTTTGCCGTTTAATTTTTTTCAAGTACGACAGAAGTGAAACTTGACATATTATTCATGTTTAGAGATTTTGAAAAAGAGATGAAAAAGAAAACTCCATTAGGTCCCTTTCTATAATTTGTCTCTCGAACCCTAAATGGTAGAAAATAATATTCGAGAGCCATGTTCGATTAAGTTGTTCCTTTTTTGTACAATAGTTTATATCAGTCCCAAAAAGGGTTAAACTTATACTGAGTAGAAGCCATTTCATTTACTTTTATGAGTTCGAAACAACAATTTCTCATCAATATTTTCATTTTTCGAGAGTCAGAAAAGAGCTTAAAGATGACTCCTTTTGGGGGAACAAGTGGTATAAAAGGATAGAAACTGGTTCCAGTGATGATGAAAATGATAAAAACATGTAAAGGTCAAGAGGCTGGCTAATTAGACCACTCATCACAGATGTTCCTCAGGCAAGGGTAAAACAACCAAGTGAAAGCATATGATCAACCAAAGAAACGATGAAAATGGAATGAAAAAACCAAGGCTCATCTGGAAAAAATCAGTTGATAAAAACGACAATCACGAGATGTAAAATGGGAATGGTTTCATTTTTACACAAAATTGAAACATGATAAACTATGCTTGAGGATACTTGAAAATGGTTTCATTTTTTCATAAGCTTGAAGCATAAAGAAAAACTATTCTTGTGTTTGGTTTCATTTTTACACAAGCTTGAAACAAAGATGAACTATGCTTGATATAAGTTTGCATGCCCCCAACATAATGGCTTAATTCGAGGTACATTCCCCCTAGGCTTAACTCATTCATATAATTAGACTATCAGTTACTAAAAGATGGATGGAATGAAAGTTCACTTACGAGATCAAGTGAAAGACTCGATTGGGATTTTACGAGATCTAATCAAAGACTCAAATTTGAAGGGTTTTTGTTTCATTTTTTAACACGATTTCCATAGGAAAATAAACATGCTCATGACACCTTGTTTCCATTTTTACCAAGATTGAATCAAGTAAAAGAACTTTGCTCATGGATACCTATTTCATTTTTAACAAGGTTGACATAGTAAAAGAACTATCATCATGGCCCTTGTTTCATTTTTTAACGAGCTTGACACAAGACAAGGAACTCTGCTCCAAGCTCTTTATCACAAACAAAAATAGACCATGGCTTCCAAGGGGTTTTCATCAGATGGGAGAACAAAAATCTTGAAGAGATACATGTTCAGGGATCCAATGGAAAAATCGAACTCCAATGCCCCCAGCACATGGTGTACTACTACATCACCTACTAGATCATCAGTAGATGTGGGCATAGAATAGTTGGCTACATAATAAACCTGTGGTGGGGCTGATACCACTTGTAAATAAGGACCACTCAGGGATAATGGTTGATTGGGAGTTAATTTAGGGCCAATAAATGTAAGTTGATCAATGATCACAATTCTTCCTTCATGCAAGAAAAACATCACTCGAAAGAGAGAAGAAACAAGAGATCCTATGATGAAAACATAGTCACAACTAAGTAGTAGATTAAAATCCAACAAGCCTTGGACAACCATCACTTCTATATAGACAATCTTTCCTCTCAAAGTAATAGGCAACTTAGGAAGGATCCCTAATGATTGATTGGTTCCTCTGTTAAAATATAACAGATTCTAGGTGACGTGGAGAATCTGAGGAGAACCTAAAGCTTGCCAAGTAGTTGAGGACAAAATGCTAACATATGCTCTCTCGTTTATGACTGTTCTAAGTATGACCATGTGGTTAGCCTATACTGTAATCTATAAAGGCACATAAGATAAAAGATGATATCTTGCCAATTGACTCCAATCAAAAGAAGTGACTAAACTACTCAGAGGGGGTGTCGTAGGAACATGAGAGCTTCCCTCTTACACCATGGGGACAAGATAAATTCACTTTCTACCATAAAGGTATAGTTAAATGAAGGTGGAGCCAAGTCTACCATTTTCTCAACCAATGGTTTGTCGAGAATGGACTCACGAGACTCACTTTTGGAGAGAGTGGGGTTGACCAAAGATGGTTTTTGATCAATCACTTGATCCACTCGCAAAGGATTAGGGGAAAGCTTCCAATAACCAACCAAATGACGAGGCTGGAAAGATGTAAGCTGTTCCAAATCTTTGGAAGCTTTATCCATAAGAGGACAAAGGTGAATGGGATGATTAACTTCACAAAATTTACAAAGAAATTTACCTTTTCCATTTTTCCCATGAGCTTTACTGTTACTATTTGAGGGTTTGTCACCAGCATGATCTCCAGAGGATGCTGACAAAGGTCGATGTGAACTTGTGGACCAAACTTCTAAGAGGTTAGGAATAGCAGGACAATTCCAAAGAATGTGGTCACCCTTACTTGACATGTAAAGGAATTTTACTTTCTAGGGCTGGTTGGAAGATTTTTCTACATTAGTTGCATCCGTAGAAATGGTTGCTTGGTTTCCCCCTTCCTTATTTTTCTTCTTCTTCTTAGTTTCTTGGTTACTAGAATCCATACTTTCACTAGGCGAAGAGGAAGAACAAGATGAAGAAATAGGCGAAGAAGATGAGGAGTAAACTTTAGGTTCAACGTAAGGTTGATCTTTTTCAGGTGGAGGAGAACTCGGTTGAAAATAAATTTGGACACTCAAAATCACTGATGTAAAAAATAATCAAACTAATAGACCAATGGTCAATCTAGGAAGGGACAACGTTTCCATATAAGGAGCATCACCATTTCCAAAACAAGGAAAAGTACTAGGATTCCCATTAGGGGTGTTTCCTTGGTTGTTAGGCTTAGGAAATGTTGCCATTGGTATCAACCTAAGATCTACTAATGAGTATTTCCACATGAAGGATGTTTTTTTGTGGTCAATGTAATTGATTTTAGAACTTTAACAAAAATAAATAAAAAAGGGAGAATCTGACAAAAGGGTTTATGAAGTATCTGTGAACCACTATATACACCTTAGCTAAAACCAAGGACTTAACATATGGTGGCCAATTTCCTCGAATGCTATGTTTGGTGTATCACGTTTACAAGGCAGATGACTCGGTTACCTGTGGGTAAAACATAGCAACCTAGTGGGGTCTCCCAATATATACTTGATATTATGGGGAGCATAAGTCCGTGTTAGAGCTATCTAATGCATAATTGTTCGATGAGAGAATTCCCATATATTTTCCATATTGAAGTGCCTTAAATATAATCAAAAGTACTAAAGGACCTTCGATATACTTCCGTACTAGAATGAAATTTCACCCCCAGGATACAATGCAAACAGTTAACAACAACTGCTAGATTTATAGATGTTGGAACATGTCTCTAGCCTAGACCTCTAAATGTTTGCGTTAAGTTCCAAAGGCTCATTAGGTTAATTGAAGTAAATTTTAATGTTTATCTTCAATTATGTCATTTTTTTGCTCAAAACGATGTCACCTAAATCCCTAAGATGCAGCTATATGAGAAAAGGAAAATTTTCCACTTCAATGAAAGCTAGACTAACCAAGGGAAGAAACTCAATCAATATGCATCAAACAACATGCCTTCCACTAAATTTCACTTTCATTGTCCAAATGCAATGCCAAAAGTAAAAATGATTTCCACTTTTCACTATCCTAAATGCAACTTTTTCAAAAGAAAAATGATTTTACTTTACAAATATGCACTTATATGCATTATGCTTTTCTTTTCGTTTTGAATGATTTGATGCACCTAATACAGATTTCAGCTTTCAATCACTGAAAAATGTGATCTATTTTCAATGATGAATATCAAAAAATAACTTTTCAATGTAGCTAATCTAATGCATTTTCACGAAAAGTAAATTTTGAAAGACAAGCTAAAACAAATGCAAAATGACGTTTTCAATGATTTCCATAGAAAAAAACACTCAATCAATCAATAAAACCAACATCTCAATGACATGAACAAGTAGAAAGCGATGACCAATTTACTATAAACCCTAGGACTCAATCAGATTTCACTTCAAAGCCAATGAGATAAATTTTGCAAATTAATCAAGACAATCAATAAAAAAACTGTCAAATCCAAGCATATAGGATGGGAAAAGATCTTAGGGGCCAACACATACTGGATTCTAAGGCAGGAACCCTAAAAGTTCTCACATTCAAGGATCATCGCTACTTTATATAGCAAAACCCATACTAATTGGGTCATCAATGCTAATTTTCATAGCAAAACCCATGCTAGTTGGGGTCATCAACACTACTTTATATAGCAAAAACCGTGCCGATTTTCTATTTTTAGTGCATCTATACATGTAAAAACTAGCGCTTCCAACATGAATGTCACTTATAAAACTTGCGTTGAGTGAGGACTATGGGAAGAAACAAAAAATATTCACAAACACTCCACATTTAGAAATCTAAGGTAGTAACCAGAGATTGTGCAGACCTATACTAATACACACAAGCCGAGAGATCGATGGTTGGTCAAACTAATCAAAGGATTAGATTAAAGAAATGGATGGAAAGTTTATAGCTTCCCCAATAGAGTCGCCATTTTTTTGAGTAGTTAAATCCTCTTCGCCGACAGAGATGATCCCTCTAGCCCAATGAGTGGGTCTAGCAACAAATGAGACAATATACAAGACACTTTCCTAGATTACAATCGAAATAAGAGAAGAAGAAGGAGACCTACCTCACTCTAATGCTATAATGCATTCCATTGTTGAAGATATTGATCAATTTTTCTTCAAGCTCAGTCCTTGCTACTCATAGTGTTTAAATACCTACATAAGAGGCCAAAGACACAACAAATCATAAAAGTGCGACAATCATAATCAAATTTAATCCACTTAACAGATCAAGGAGAATTAAGATAAATGAAGCATTGACACAAACATTTATGGAAAGTGAACCAACAATTGTATATATTAATTAAAAAAGGAGGAATCATACAACCCAAGCCCTGATGTTAATAGCCCTCCTTGAGTGAATGTCCAATTCCAAGCTCAAGCTCTCCAAGCGTTCTATTGTAACATGTATTTTTTGTTACCTTTAATATTCTTTTTTCATACAAGAACTTGAAAATACTTCAAAAAGAAGAGATAAAAGCTAGATGAAGAAGTGATAATGGCATAGCGGAATTGCTAAGAGAACTATAAAAGAATCGACCCTGGAGTAGCCAAAGTGATCCAAATGGATCCGAAAATGCTCTCTAAGTCTTCCTAAACTCTTTAAAAATAATGCCAAAGATCAAAATCTTTTAAAAGATCAAAGTTAATGCGAGAGGAAACACCCTTAGCAGGGCGAAGAAACACTATCGGGAGGCCCAAAACCCGTGAAAATAGAGAAAACAAAGTATTGGCGGCTTTAACACAACGTTGAATCAGAACCATTCGATCTGGCATATTAACGACCCAAATCCGATCAGTGAATCACAATCGGCCATGACGAACAGTGGGTATCGGCGCAGAGCTCATGAATGTTGCGACGACAATTGACAAAGTTAATCTGGACCATCAATCAAGAACATAGATTGATGACCCATATAACATCCCCGGATCACTATCAGGGGATTACAGAAGCACTTACAAATGGCCCGAGGGTTATTGCGATGATCGATTGTGATATATCGCATCACTGCATTACATTGGAAATGTGCAGAGGAGCAATTACAATCAGTGGGGATCATGTGCGATATGCGATATCGCATCGGAACATGGGGCAAGGCCGATATTAATACACCATGCGACATCCAGACCTGATAGCATTATAAAGGAATTTTGATATAATTTCAAATCCGTAACAGAGCCATTTTTAATGTATTTTCACGATTTTTGTTGTATTTCCAAAACACAAAGGGACGGAGCCTTCCGATACGTGATAGCGACTTGTGGATGGACCCGATAGGGGAATGAATCATATTTAAGGACTTTTAAAGTCCAATATATTGAGTTTTGGCAGAATTTCTTTGTTAAAACACATTTTCCCTGTGTTTAATAGAGCACGGCTGTTTCAGGAGTTTCATAGGTCCGTGGAACTATGGCGTTATAGAATGGGTGGCCACCTCCTCTCTAGGTGTTAAACAATCATTGTATCATGCTAAGAGAGGGATTCAAAGTGGACAGAGGCTGAGGAGACTGAGAGACAGGAACATGAAATGAATAGGAAACACATTTTTAGCTATAAAGCCACAAACATAGAGCACAGCAGGGGAGGCAGTATTGCAAGAAAACACCGAGATAGAGTTTGCACAAAGATAGAGAGCACTGAGGGAGTCTGTGTACTCATAGAGAAACTTGAGAGGTTCAAGTAAAGCTCTTGTATTGTAATCTGTTGTGTGTGAGGCTCAAATTGAGCTCACTGTTTTAAACGGAACTCTGCTTGAAGACATAATAGAGAGGCCACCACTGAAGGCTGGACCAAGAGATGTAGCCTAGGAGTATTGAGTGAATTCCTCATTAAATTTGTTGTGTTATGTGTTGTCTATTATGTTTTGTTTACTGCTTCATTGTTTGTGAATTTAGCAATCCTATCAATCCATTGCATAAAATGACATATACTAATCCATGGACATAAGTCTGTAATACCTTATTATTGTCTTAGATCTCATTTTTAGATCAAGTGGTATCAGAGCTTTAGGTTGATAAGGTTAGACAAGCTTGTGTTGGACTGTTAGTGAATGATAACTAGATCAAAGCTTAAATTAGGAGAAGGAGGATTGGTTGAAACTAACCCAGAAATTGGTAGAGTCTATCCTAAGAGGAAAATGACAAAATAAGTCTCCTTGGAATCAAACTCTCAGTTCATGAACAGTTTCATGACCATGAAAGCCATGGTAGAAGAAATGTATAGAGAATTTAAGAAAGGTCGAAGTGAAGATTCTTCCACTTCCAAACAAGACAAAGGAATAGAAGAATCTATTATAGATGGCCATTCTGAAGGCAAAGGGAAAGGAAAGGAGGCTCCTCTATCCACACCTCCTGATAGCCTTGAAAATAAAAAGAAGAAAACATCTTTGATTAAATTAGATGTTAAATTTGATTTTCTTGTTTATGATGGAGAGTTGAATGCAGAGAAGCTAGATAACTGGATCAGACAGATTGATGTGTATTACAGGATGCAAAATATTGATTTAGACAAGAGTAAAATTTAGCTAGCTAGCCTACGCCTTGGAGGAATTGCCTTGGTATGGTGGGAACGCAGAACACAAGCTGACTTGAAGAAGCATGGTAAAATTCTTTCTGTCTGGAGTGAATTTGTTTTGCAATTAAAAAACAATTTTATCCACTAGCTTATATGCAGCAAGCTATGATGAGTTGGCAAAATCTTCGCCAATTAAAAGGGCAAAGTGTACAAAGCTACACCCAAGAGTTTAGAAAAAGAGCTTTGATTCTAGGCATTTCTTTAGACTCACCTGAAACTTTGCTGAAGTATATAGGTGGTCTACATAGTTATTTGAGACATACCATTCTCATGTTTAATCCTACTAGCATAGATGAGGTATCTGTCCAGGCTACTCATCTAGAGGCTAGAGGCAAGAATGTGAACCCAGAGATTTGGGGGATCATCAAAACCCACTGCAAGTAAGAACAAGGAAAAGAGGAAGCAGAAATCGAAATAGAGTAAGGAAAATATTGTACAAAAGGCCAAACCTTCGTGCACTCACTGCAAGAAGGATGGACATGATGATGAACATTACTGGTCTTTGCATCTGAAGCTGAACCCAAGAAGTTCGATGGAAAAAAGAAAAAAAACTACTGCTGCCATACAAAAAGATTTGGGGTCAGACTCAAGCGATGAAACAACAATCGTAGCCACATGTATAAAAGGTAAAAATTCTTAAGCATCTACTAGTAATTCTGCCCAAACTATTGATAGTGAAGAAAATGAGAGGAAAAGACATGAGCTTTTTCATATTAGAGTTATTTCCAAGCATTAAAAGATTGATACTTTATTTGATAGTGGATCACAAGTAAACTTAATTTCTGAAGCAATTGTAGAGAAATTGGGACTATTAACCACACCTCACAAGAAGCCATATCCATTAGGTTGGGTATGTGATAAAGCAAAACTACAAGTGACTAGACAATGTAAACTTAGGTTTTCTTTTGGGTCAGCATTTGTGGATGAGGTTGAGTTAGATATTGTTCCCTTAGATATATGTGGAATTGCTTTAGGAAGTCCTTACTTGTATGATAGAAAAGCCATATTTTATAGAGCTAAAAATAAGTATCAACTCGTTAAATATGGAATCGAATATATTGTAAGAGCTCATAAACTCAAGAATAATTATACTCTCATAAACTTATGGCAAATGAAAAGAATTGTAAATTCATGCAAGCAATTTTTACTAATTGTTGTAAAGGAAAAGAAACCTGATAAAACCAATGTATTTCAAGGCTGTGATGCTAAACAACAAGTTGATTTAGAAAAAGTTGTTTCAGAATATGATATCTTATTTTAAGAACCTAAAGGTCTGCCACCAAAAAGGGAAATTGTACATGATATTAATTTGCAGCAAGATGCTCCATTGCTTAACATCGGAATGTATAGGTTATCCACTTTAGAGAATGCAGAAATCAAGAAACAGGTATAGGAGCTGCTCAAGAAAGGGTTCATAAGGCCAAGCACATCACCATGTAGATCTCCAATAGCGTTGGTGAGAAAAAAAGATGGTTCATGGAGGATATGCATTGATTACTGAGCATTGAATAAAATAATGATCAAGAATTCTTATCCCCTTCCTCGCATTGATGATCTATTGGATCAGTTGAATGTAGATGTTTACTTTTCCAAGTTGGACCCACGTAGTGGTTACCATCAGGTCAGAGTAGTAGAGCAAGATGCATGGAAGACTGCTTTCAAAATAAAGCAAGGGCTGTATGAATGGCTAGTTATGCCTTTTAGTTTAACTAATGCTCCTGCCACTTTCATGAGAGTAATGAATGATGTACTCAGGCCTTTTATTGATGATTTTGTAATTGTATATTTGGATGACATTCTTGTATTTAGTAAAACATGGGAAGAACATTTGAAGCATGTGAAGCAGACTCTAGATGTTTTGAAAAAGGAAAATCTCAATGTTAAATTATCAAAATGTGAATTTGGTAAAACGTCTTTGAATTATTTGGGTCATATTGTAGGGGGTGGTGAATTGAAGATAGATCCCTCTAAGTTGCAGTCATTGTAAACTGGCCTTAACCCAAACCTGCAATAGAAGTTAGAAGCTTCTTAGGAGCAACACAATATTGGATAAAGTTTATTGCTAACTTTTCCTTAATTGCAACTTCCTTACATGCTTTGACAGGATTGAACAAGGTGTTTCAGTGGAGAGGCAAAAAGCAGAAAGCCTTCGACACCTTGAAAGAAAAAATTAGTACAACACCAATACTAGCATTGCCAAATCTTCAACAACCATTTGAGATCGAAACCGATGCCAATGACTATGCCATGGGAGCAGTATTGATGCAACATGGTAAACCCATATGATACCATTTTGAGACTTTTAATTCTACAGTAGTTAATTATCCTACATATGATAAAGAATTGTATGCATTAGTTCAGAGTGTGAAAAGGTGGAAACATTACTTAATGGGCAAAGAAACAATAATACATATTGATCATCAGCCACTTCAGTACTTGCACTCACAAAATAAATTGAAACAATCAAGACACTATAGGTGGATAGGTTTCTACAACAGTTTCATTTAGTCATCAGATATGAAAAGGACATACACAATAAAGTTGCAGATGTGTTGTCCAGACCAATCATAAATGCATCTACTATACTTAAGCATAAATAAAAAATGCATGAAAGCTACATTGAACAATATGCTCAAGATATAGACTTCAAAGATGTATATGCAGCTTTAAGTAATCGCAAAAAAGGTAGAAGAACTGGATTACTATGTTAAGGACCAACTCTTGTATCATTTGGGAAAGCTATGCATTCCACAAATAGAAAGAATTAACATAATTATGGAAGCACATACTTCTCTGATATCAGGTCATTTTGGTGTAAGTAAAACAGTTGTACAACTGCAAAGATACTGCTATTGGCCAAGAATGCATGAAACAGTTTCTAGATATGTAAGAGGGTGTGCCATGTTTGCTAAAAGTAAGCCCAGCAATAGAAAACTAGGTTTGTACACTCAACTACCAGTCCCTTCCCGTCCTTGGGAAAGTGTTTCCATTGACTTTTTTGGAGGACTGCCAAAATCTAGAAAAGGTCATGACTATTTGTATGTTATTGTGGATAGGTTCAACAAAATGTGTATTTTAATACCTTGTAATAAGCAGATTATAGCTGAACAAACAACAAAATTTTTCTTTCAGCATGTCTGGGTGCATTTTGGGTTACCCACTTCCATAGTATCTGATTGAGACTCCCGATCTTTTGGGAAGTTTTGGTCAAGTCTGTGGGAATTAATGGACACCAGGCTGAAGAAAAGCATAGCCTTCCATCCACAAATAGATGGCCAAATAGAGATAGTCAATAGGATAGTGATCCAGTTGCTCAAGGGTTATTGCAGCAAGCATCCCAAGCTTTGGGATGAACACTTATGTTATGTGCAACATGCTTACAATCGTGCTAAACATTCTTCTACATAGAGATCTCCTTTCGAGACCTAATTTGGTTTCATACCAAGGTCTCCCTTGGATTTTGTCTTTGAAAAAGACATAGCAGTTGCTGGACACAGTGATGTGGATAAAGCAATCAGATTCATTGAACAAATCCAAGAAATTCACTAGGTAGTGCAGGAATAGCTAGAAAAGAGCCAAGCCAAATACAAGGCAAGGCATGATAAACACCGAGTGGAGAACAACTTCCAAGCTGGTAATCAAATTTGGCTGTATATTAGCAAGGACAAAATGCAGGGTGAAGGAAAGAAGCTGAAGCCAATAAAGTATGGGCCTTTTAAGGTACTTGAGAAAATTGGTGAGAATGATTTTCGCCTTGATCTACTAGCATACATGCACATCTATTCAGTAGTAAATGAAAAAAATTTAAGACTATTTGAACCTTCTTTAATTAAAGATCCTAAAGAGCAAAGTCAATTGCCTTCCATTGATGATTTGTTGCTTGAATACCTCAATGAGCTACAGGAAGATACAGTTCTAGACAGGAATGTGAGGACAATGCGCAAAGGGGATGTGGAGTACCTTAGAATTGGACTCAAAGGTTCAAACCCAACAGTGCCAAATGGATAGAGATTGAGGAAGTGAGGCAGCTATATCCTCACTTAAGCGATGCTTGAAAACCAAATTTTGGTGGTCCAAAAGCCTTTTCAGTGGGAAGGCATGATCAAAATGGATCCGAGAATGCTCTCTAAGTCTTCATAACTCTTTAAAAATCATGCCAAAGATCAAAATATTTTAAAAGATCAAATTTAACATGAGAGGAAACACCCTTAGCAGGGTGGAGAAACACTATCAGGAGGCTCAAAACCCGTGAAAACGGAGAAAACAAAGTATCAGCGACTTTAACACAAGTTAAATTAGAGTCGTTGGATCTGGCAGATTAATGGCCAAGATCTGATCGATGAATCACAATCGGCCATGATAGAAAGTGAGTATTGGCGTAGAGCTCATGAAAGTTACGATGGAAATTGGTGGAGTTAATCTGGACCGTCGATCAAGCGCATAGATTGATGACCCATATTATATCACTAGATTGCTATTGGGGGATTGCAGAACTACTTACAAATCGCCTGATGGTTATTGCGATGAGAGATTGCAATATATCGCATCGCCGCATCGCATCAGAAATGTGCAGAGGAGTGATTACGATCGACGGTGGTCATGTGCGATATGCGATATCACAGCAGAACATGGAGCGGGGCCAATGTCAATACACCATGCGACAGTTGGACCTGATAGCATTATAAAGGAAATTTGATATAATTTCAAGTCTGTAATAGAGCCATTTTTAATGTATTTTCACGATTTTCGTTGTATTTCCAAAACACAAAGGGATGAAGCCTTCCAATATGCGATAGCGACTTGTGGATAGACCCGATAGGGGAATGAATCATATTTAAGGACTTTTAAAGTCTGATATATTGAGTTTTGGTATAATTTATTTGTTAAAACATATTTTCCCTGTGTTTAATAGAGCGCGTTTGTTTCAGGAGTTTCAGAGGCCCGTGCACTATGGTGTTATAGAATGGGTGGCCACCTCCTCTCTAGGCATTAAACAATGATTGTATCATGTTGAGAGAGGGATTTGAAGCAGACAAAGGATGGGGAGACTGAGAGACAGGAACATGAAATGAACAGGAAAGACATTTTTGGCTATAAAGCCATAGATGGAGAGCACAACAGGGGAGGGAGTATTGCAAGCAAATGCCAAGACAGAGTTTGCACAGAGATAGAAAGCACTAAGGGAGTCTATGTACTCATAGAGAAACTTAAGAGGTTCAAGTAAAGCTCTTGTATTGTAATCTGTTGCGTGTGAGGCTCAAATTGAGCTGACTCTTGTAAATAGAACTCTATTTGAAGACATAATAGAGAGGCCACCAGTAAAGGCTGGACCAAGAGATGTAGCCCAATATTATTAGGTGAACTCCTCATTAAATTTGTTGTGTTATGTGTTGTCTATTATGTTTTGTTTACTGCTTCATTGTTTGCACATTTCACAATATTATCGATCCATGGCATAAAATGACATAGACTAATCCATGCACATAAGTCTATAATACCTTATTATTCTCTTAGATCTCATTTTTAGATCACAAAGTTGCTATATAAAAAATCAAGTCATTAATATAAATGGTTATATAGACTAGACCCGATCTAATATATATAATAATATATATAGATTATTATATAGATATACATAATTATATATATATATATATAAATCTATTCTATATCTATATCTATATCTATATATCTATCTATATATTATATAATATAATAGATATATATATATATATATATTATATTATATATATATATATATATATATATATATATATAATATATATTATATATATATATATATATATAAATATATATATATATATATAAATAATATATATATATATATTAAATATATATATATATATATCTAAGTGCATATTGAACAAGAAGCAATAAAGAAATATATCGAATTTACAAAAGGAACAAGTGTTAAAGTTAAAGGCCTAGACCTAAAATATATATACTATGCTTTATAAAGTGCGGCGGGTCAACTACACCACAGAACTATGAATGTAGGATACCACCAATTGCGATATGTGATGGCCAGACCCAAAACATATATATATATTATATTGTAAAGTTCGGCAGGTCCATAAAGTGCCTTATGTATATGTGTTAGTTCATTTCGCTGATTGCGATTTATGATTGGGTTCCAGACCCGAAAAGACTTATATTACGTTTATAATGCCGGTAGGTCCACAAGAACGATATACCAAACCTGATATTAATCACGACATGATTTATAATTCCGTGGGGTTCGCGACCATTGCATAAACGTTATATAGATATATATAGATATATATATATATAGGGTTCCACTGATTGTGATATGCGATTGCCGGACCCGATATTATATATGCCATGTTTTATACTATCATCGAGTCTTCCATATCGCAGATTGCTAGGATTGGGTTAATACACCACTGAAAGAGCTGATTGCGATTGCGATAAAGGTAAGCCTCGATAGTTGTGCAGAGCCTATGTTAAAAGTGGAACAAGTATGTTTTATGGCATATTTCTATTATAAAAGGTATATGATAGAAATAACACAAATATGAAGGATTTATGCTTAAGTCCAACATTATATTAATATAACAATGAAAAGCACCGATTGTGATATACGATGGGATTCCAGATCCGATGGATTTATGAATCAAAGTTAATTCTTTTTTAGTTCCGCAGTTACCAAAGGTTTGTGTTAATTTCGCTAAGTAAAGGGAAGAATCAATGTTAGAGTTGAATCTGAGGAAAAGGTGATTGTTCGGGTTTATTTATATTTTTTCCAATCAGATCATTCCCTACATATATACATGGATCTCTTTCAAATATTTTGGCGCAGTTTACATATTTTCTGAGTTTTAATATTTTATATGTAATAAAGTTGAATAATTTCAAAGAGAAAATAGTTTTATAACTATTATAAAGCAGTTTATTAGCTGTTCCAGGAAATCAGTTCTAAAACTAATTTGATAGAAGAGGTAAAAGCCCGAAAAGGGAATTGTAATGGTGGGTTGTTTGAATTTTGGAGAACTCGGAGGTTAGGCCACTGTATTCCTGATATCATCGTTGATTAATGAAAGAATCAGAAGTTTCCATGAGTTGTTGGGTATGATTTTGTAATCTTCTTTGTTATGTGTCATGTTATGTTTTCTTCTTTCAAGTATAGTAATGAAGCCACAGGTCTTTATTTGATTATGTAGATAAAGTTAAAATTCCTTAAAAGGCGCTCCTATACTTGAAGTTTCCACCTTCTTTTCTATGTTATAGATAATAGTTTCTGTGAAAGAATAGCATATTATCTTTAACTTCTCCAAGAGTCACAGATAATAGTTTCTGTTAAGCAACATATTGTCTATGATTCAGTTCTCATTTTCACAATTCTTCTAAGTGAAGGATAATAGTTTATGTGAAAGATCAATATATTTTATTTAACTTTCCCTTCGACATTTCTTCATTCATCATATATATCTAGCAACAAATGGCATTCTGACATGTTCTGGCCATACATGTACTAAGGGTTAAAGACCACTCCAGGTCCTTCATTTAAAGACACAACATATATATCTAAGTGATAAATAAGTGACAGTAAATAATATTTATTAATGTCTTAAGCACAATTTCCCCACAACCAGGAAATTGGTTTCTTAAGGAACAACACACTCCTTCTCCAGCACAAAGTGAATAACATGTAGGCACTATCTCAACATAAGGGTGAAATAATCAAAGACCAACCATTTGTGAATGGGGAGGGGATGAATTCATAGGCAAGAGAAGGAGTTAGAATCTCACCAAAGATAAGGGAAGGTCGTCATCTCAAGGAGGAAGCTCATAGGGATAACATCAAAGGGTAATATTGGTAAAATTTGACCACATCCATAACGAACATAATCCAACTTGCCATTCTAGAAGCCTCTATGTTGGCTTGTTGGGGCCTGACCCAGGTTCAAAGGTGATTTAGCCAAAAAAATCTCGGTACTACTGGCCCTTTCGGTAACAGTCCACAGAGCGTAGATAGAGGTCTCACTCGAAGTAGTATGGGAGGGTGCTAGAACTAGGCTTTCGCACACTGGAGATGTCTGATGGTTTCAAGTGGTTCATGGTTCAACCCTGCGTGTACGTCCCTTCGCGCGCTTACTCGTACCTCACAGCTTGAGAATCTACCTTCGGGTAGCCCTACTCGAGGGTCGAACTGTGTTAATACCCAAGTCCTTACTAGTAGCCTGATATTAGTTGATTAACTTATCTTATTTGTACGCTTTCAGTTATACTTAACAATTTTCACAATTCATATAAGTGCACACAATAAATAACCAATATAATTGAAAATGAGATCAAACATGTAATAACTCAGAGAATATGCACATAATTTGTAACAAAACCTTTCTTTATTAATCTTTTCTTCAATTACAGACCCAACTCTACCCTACGCACTCAGCTGCAGGGGTCTATGCACTCAGTTGTAGACTCTAATAGGCCTCTTCGCACTCAGTTGTAGAGCCTCTTCCTACTACTACGACCCAAGATGCACTTAGACTCTTCTTCTATGCTTCATTATCTCATTCTATCCATTCTATTCTCATATGATTACATATTTACAACTTAGAAGGGTTCGCAGACCATGGGTAGGTCAACATTATATTCAAACTTAGGGCAGATAGCCCTATGACTCTAACATACATTCTGCTCCCGTAATTCGTGGAGCTTTACAATAATATCACTCAAAACTTGGGCTTTGAGCCCCAAAACATGTTGTGGGAGAATTCCATGACAAACAAGCCCCCAACACAAACATCGTGACTCGTCCTTGAGTCACTCTATTGGCGCGACGATCTTGGCACGGAGTCCCTCGAACTATTCTCGTATGGTGCTGATGTCTGTAATGCACTGAGCTGCTGCTTGCTGCATTCTTTGTTATGAGACCTCCGTGGCCAGCATGCTTTCCTTCACCTATGCATGCATCCCCTGAATGTGCACGAGATTCCTTTCAATATTCTCCATGATTGTGAAGGCCTTGTCAATCCATGGCTGAACGCATGCTTTGAGAACTGCTTCCTTATGACACGCTGCACCCACCTGCTCCTTCAATGCCTTGTCTTGTTGCGTCCTTGCAAACCGCTGAGTGAGGACTACTACCTACACAGTTCCTCTGATGTTGTTGTACTGCTGCTGTAGTTCACGCACCTATGTCTCTAGAAGTTGGATGTTGGGGTCCTCCTGCAAAGTCATGAGGACCTCAAGTGCCTGTTCCAACATGTTGGTATAGTCACGCACCACACATCTAATCTCTTCCAACCCTGCTGCAATAGCACTGGCGCGCTATTCTCTAACTTCTAGGGGAGTGGAAGGCTGCACCTTCAACTGCAACTCGATGATCTCAAGATTCATCTCCAGCTGCACCTTTGTTGTCTCTTCTCTAGTGTTGTGAAATCCACTTGCCAAACTATGGATCCACACTTCTACCAGTAGATCTACTGTGATGGCTAGCTCTGAGAGGCATTGGCAAGTGTCATCCACCATGTGCACCAAATGTTGATTCTACAACACCAAATCGTCGTGCTGCAAGCTGAGCTGTTCTATGTTAATTTTATACTTGCTAATAACCTGGATCACGCTGCTCTGTTTGGCCCGCAGTTCTGCCATTATCCCATCCTGTAATTGATATAATGTTTCTCAGGGAAGGGTAGCCAAGTTAAGCCAAGGTCTTTCATCATGCTAAGCGACATCCAATCCATCGCATTGGATGATACTAGAGCTCTGTATGGCAATACTATTGTGTTTTTCATCCTTGCGTGCAACATCTACTTTGCTGCTGAAGTTCCGGCGGTGACGTGTGTTGACAAGGTGCCTTCGTCGCACCTGTAACTCCTGCAGCTATGCCCTGAGGGCCCCCAACACAGTCTAATGCTCCTGCATGAACTCCTGAAGCACTTCACTTGTGACATCATGAATCGTCTTGCTGAGGTCATGGAGATCACCTTCGGTTAAGGTGATTGGGTCATTGGCCAGCTTCGAGCCCTTGACCTTCTTCCTTGGGCCCGATATCTCTGTGATTCGTGGTCTCTTTAACTGTGTGAACGTGACCCCTAGGTCTATGCTCCCTTCTGTTGTTTTTGTTTCTTCTGCCTCTTACCTTGAGGACTTTGCTTGGCCCTCGTCTTCCTGTGCTGTTGCTGCCTTTGTTGCTGCTTTTGCGACCTTCTTCTGCTCCATGACGTTCTGTGCCACCTCGTGCAATGCCCTTACCTCAGCTGCTGCTTTTTCGTTCTGCCTCTTTTTCTACTAATTAAGTGACGCACAACTTAACATTGTCCTTTTTCTTCTGGGCTTCCGCCTTCTCCAGTTTTTCTAGGTTTGGTGCATGCCATTCAGGAGGCCATGTCTCCAAGATAGTAAAAATTGTGTCCTTAGTGGCTACAAATGGTAGCTTCATCCACTACTTTGCTGGATCCTTTCGCGCCTTGATATAGATGTTGTGCATATCAGCTTCGAAGTCTGCAAAACTTTGAGACTATTGTGCACCGTAGGTGATAGGCATGACCTCCTATTGATCCACATCTGGATGCTCGCCTCCATGAGCACCTATATAATTTTTATGTTGCGAATCTGTTTCACATCCTTGGTGGCCCAGAGCGAAGCGTACTTCATGGTCTCTGGCAACTCTCTGTCAATTATGGGGAACTCACTATCCTCTGACAGTTCTTCTGCTACCAGCAATATGTATAAGAGCAACCATGCATAGTGGAAGGTCTTGCCCTACTCTTGGGCTTCGTGACAGTTTGTCAAAAATTCCTCGTAGAGGAACTAGGCCCAGTTGAACTAGACCCCCTCTGTGTTAGGATATTACGACACGTAGGAATAGTTAAGTATAACTTGGTCTAGTATAGAGTTAGGTAAAGTGTGTTTCTTTAACATGTACATTTGTAACTTACAATCTGTCGGTCACGATATGTAGTGATCTGACGGTTCATTCTCTCCTCGGTATTACCGACACTTGATCCATGGCTTGACACTCGATTGGTCCATGAATTCTATTTAAAGCGCATGGAGGGTCATTTGTAGGTTAACCGTGCATGAGAGAAGCTTATGTAAATTTTCATTCTTTTATTAATAAATTGCCTGTAGTAGCCACGTTGGCGCAGGCCGTGGACTGTTTCCCTCTCTGAGGGTTTTAACCACGTCAAAATACTGGTGTATTGATCTGTGATCTGTTTGTGAGCGGTGTCCTTTTGGTGTTCTGTCTGAGGAACTTACCCTGTAAATTCCTACATGGTATCAGAGCTATTTGAGGGCCGCATCCATTGTTGATCCAAATCTGAAGCCGGTAGAACTGCATGCGACTGCCATCTCCTAGATCTGTTGTTTCTGACTGCTTTCGGGCCGAGATGACTGCTCTGTTGTGTTGGGAGCATCTGTTCCAGTGAGGAACCCCTTTCGTTTCATGCGAAAAGGTTTCTGGTAGCCCTAGCTGCGTCATT